>JARHVA010000272.1:5770000-5972500 GCA_037957365.1 Torreya grandis
TATTTATTTTGGATTCATATATATTTTAATGTTGAATCATAGTCTACAATTATTTATTTCATAATAATCAACTTATAAATCACTATCACCATTAAAACTAAAATAAAAGACAATTTCATAGTTTTTGAATAAGTAAAGGTGAAAACCCCCCCAAGGATTCATGTTCTTGCTAAGTAATCTTAAGCCAATTTTTAAATCTTAGATCAGGCTGGTTTTGTACAAAATACCCCATAAAAACCACTCTTAGGAGGAATTATACACATTTTAATTGAGCAAAGATGTTATCAAAATCAAGTCAGAGAGAATAAAATAAATACCTTGGTGATTAATCAACACAAATGAGCCATATAAATTATTGATAGAGACTAGTGATGGTCATTAGCCAAAAAATGATAAGATTTCCTTTTAAGGAGGTGTAAAAATCACCCAAGAAGATTAAAGACTTATATTTTCCCCAATGGAGTCATCACATTTTTATGTTAAAAGTTATAATGATCAATGAATCAACTTTTTCACATATCATGAAGGTTAAAATGGAATCATACTAGTTTAATCATGGAGAACTTGAGAAATAGACAACTACCTCAAGTGAATGTATAGTGTAGATACTTAAATTTGGTGAGATGCTTAAATTTTGTAAATGTTGACCAAATATTAACATACATGACTTGTTCATGTAGAGAGGATTACAAATCAAGTTAGTCAAGAATTAGTTTATAAATAATGAAAAATGCATAAAGAACTAACTAACTAAGCCTATCTATTCCTATGGAAATTACAAAGGATATAAAGAAACAAATGAAAGAAAACAACACCATATTACCTTCCCAAATGGATTCACCATACCCATGTGGCTCAAAAATATGTTCTCCCTTTATCAAGCATCCTTGTCTTTGTCAATAATGGTGGTAATCTCCTCCAATGCCTCAAGAACACTCCACAAAACCTATGCTCATGATTGTAAATCACTAAACTAGCCTATCAATGAAGCTTTCAAACAAAAACTATGATCAAATACAAAGCCTTATGGAAAATTTTTAGCATTATAACTTTGCAATATTCAAGCTTTGAAGATATTTTATCATAATAACCTTGCACCAAAAATAACTTGGAAATGATGTTGTGAGGCCTCCTATTTATATATTTTTGAGATTGGTATGGATCAACCTAAACCATCCATCTTGAGATGAAGATGTGTGGTTGAGGATAATCCTAATATTTGGAATTAAATCCATAATTATCTTCATCATGACCTTGGAATAAGGGGTATTGAAGAGGCATGGGAGGCATAAATAGGCATGGGTGACCCATACTCCTGATATATTATGCACTTATGGATTGATGGATGCCACCCCATAGATGATGTCACTAGGTGATGCAAATAATAAAAATCAATTTTCAAAAAGAAATATTCAACAAATCTCATGGAAAATCCACTTAATATCTTGATTTGGATTAATTAGCCTTAAACAAGGTTAATCAACATTTGTGCAATTATTTGAAAATTGGCCCTCAATTAATCAAAATGGTTAGAAAGTCATATTACTGGGTTATAATTTGACTAGAGAGAACTGGAAGGCAATGTTAGATGTGTTGGGACCGTAATCCCATTTAGGATGTTACCAAAAGTAAATAACAAAGGCACATGAAAAGTACTAATGAATTGGAATAAAAGAGTGATACAAAGCACTAAATGGCAAAATGGTCATTTTGACTTGAAATGATCTGATCAAAGTTAGCTAGCCCATAAAATGAATTTCCCTATTTAGGGATACTTTGACCTAAATTGGTACTTTTAAGTGATAAGTTCAAACCATTTAGGATGTTTTTATATATTTTAACCTAAAATGTGCATTGAGTGCAATTCGAGTAAGATTGAAAATTTCAACACAAATGGTGTTAGTAATTGGATGTCTATAGTGCATACACAAATGAATCTTATCCATATTATATCTTAGTCACTCACTTAGTTATGGGCCTAGCCTTTCTGATTTGATTTCATTCACATACAAGATCTCCCTAGTATCTACCCAATTAGTTTATCATCTTAAGCATATTGCCATCTAATCTCAAATCATTATTGCTTATATCCTTGATGGATTCATCCATAATCAGATGGATTCAACTACTGAATCTATCTTCCTTGCCCATACCCATCTATGTGCTCTTTAATGACTATTTCATAAATTTAGACTATTCCTTTGGGTCAATAACCCATACGTTTTGCATATCAATTTGGATGGAAATTACCCAAAGAGTTATCTATTTATATAAAAAATTCCTAAGCCTATTCATACCTATCATTTATTTATAAAACATCCATCACACTTAGGAATACATTCACACATCTTTGAGGCATTTACCTAAAGCATAAAAATCTAAAAAAATCCAAAGGAGAAACCATCAAACCATGTTTGAATATTATTACAAGGTCAAAATCATAGATTTTAAAGTGTCAAAATCCATGTATGGTTGTCATACATACTATTCTATCACTTTTGATGCACATGCAATTAGGTGAGAGAAGTACTTATAATTTGAGGTCTCTTCGAAGTATTGAAACATAATCAATACTAAGTTACTTAGTAAGGGGTGGTTGGGTTAGCTTAACCCATCATATCTAACCCCTTTTTATAGGTGAAATAAGTATTAGAAGTAGATTTAGGGTTTCAAAGTGAAAGAAGATGAAATTAAATATGAGCACATGACCAAGACTCTAAAATTATACTGAATATATATCTATAAGAATGCATAGTATTTTTGATGGAACAGTCTAACACATGTCACAAGGATAGATTCCTTAGGGATTAGACACATATGGTTACCACAATATTATAGGCATTACCATATCCATATTTTTTTCTGGTCACTTTCTTGGTTTGAACAACCACAAAACCTTTTTAGAGTACTATTGATAATTGTAAATTATCACACACCAAAATATAATTGAAATAATCTAAGTAACATATCATTTTGGTCATTTTTATAAATAACAAGTGAAATAAATCAATCATATTCTACATTTTACATTTAAATTTACTTAAATTAGAAATATTTTATACAATTTGAATTAGTCTCAAGTTTTATCTTGCTTAGACTACTAAATCTAAAATAAGTTAAAACTTATTGGTGAACCATTTATTCCTTAGAATATAAAAAACCTAGGTTCCCTTAGGGTTTCCTTATACCTTCTTAAGGTTTAATTTTTTTGCCTTAGAGTTTTATATTTGATTCATGTTTTACTCCTTGTCACATAATCATAATAAAAGATACAATTAATGTGAATGGTAATAAAGGAAATGTTTACCCTAGTTTGCATGGTAGATTAGATGATGTAGATCAACAAAAAATATCTCAATATATTAAAATGAATTCACACTGATTTGATGCATTATTACATGTAAGTAGATATGAAATTAATCAAAATGCTAAAGTTATCACATATGAGGAAAAAAATGAGCCCTTCAAGAATACTAATTTACTTTTTAAAGGTATCAATTCTAGAATAGGTTTTCAAACCACTATTATTTATGTAATTATTCCCATGTATACACCTATGGTTACACATGTGATTCCCACCCATGGTGTGGGGGAATATAATGTTTTACTCATATTTATGTATAGCCCTACATTACATACTTTTGGGCCTAGTAGGATGGTTACTCATGTGACACCAACCATTTCTGTACAATTTTTATGTTTAATGATAATATTATTATGTAAAAAATACTTAATATTTAAAATAACAATTTATAATTAGAACAAGTTTATTATAGAGTGGACCATTTGTGCTAATTTTCATGCATTATTACATACTACATTAACCCTAAATATCTCATCTTATCCCTTACCTACAGGGTGTATAGACCTAAGTTTACATTATATGATGGTAAAGGTGATCTAGGACAACACCTCTGAGATTTTCACATAACACGTTTGGACTATGAATCTAATGATAGGTTATTGACTAAGTTGTTTTCATGGATTCTTAATAACTACAACTTGCAATGGTTCTATGACCTCCATTTCTAATCGATCCATGAATTCAATCCTTTGGCCAATCAATTCTTAGTAAAATTGTCAATCAACATCAATGAGAAGATGTACTATGATTATATTATAAAACTAAATCAAAGACCCAATGAACCATCAATAATTATGTAATTTGTTAGAAATCCATGCTCTCTAAGATGAAAAATCCAATGGATAATAAAATTAGTTGTAAGACATTTTAAATCAAATATTATTTGCCCCACTACATGTGTTCATTATTTTCAAAATATTTTAATCTTTTGATTATTTATGCCTTATGGCCAAGGACTATGAAGTTAAACTCCTAGCTATTAATATGCTAAAGTATGGGTCTACCTATTAACAATTTTGACCTTATAAGTCAAATTGTCACCCATACCACTTGAAAATTTGATTGTCAATACATGTACTTCTTAGGCATGTAAAGATCCATTAGATACATTTTTCATCAGTTTCATCAGACTTATAAAGTGTTTCTAGTAGTTTTAGTGCCAAAAAGGCCTATTTTGAGGTCATCTATAAACATTTCAAGGTAAAATTGAGCTTAAAGCATATTTAGGACCTTATCTATCCATGACAAGGTCAAAAAAGTTATTTAGAATAGGTTTGAGGTCTTAAAAATGAATAAAACTATTTTATCTCCTATATTGACCTCTATAGCAACCTTAGAAGGGCAATTTTCAAATGCTTGGTACTGATGGAATTGTCCAAGATCCAACTGATAGAATCAAAAACATGAACTAAAAATGCAAAAAAAATAGAATTAGAACTCTGTTATTGAGACTACATAAAAATAGAGTAAAATTATGATAATATTGCATTCATAACTCATTAAAAAATAACTTAGATGAGAGGCATATTTATAGGTACAATGGAGGTATAGAGTCAAGACATTTGGCAATGTGAACACAAGGCTTTTGTCAAATGGTTTGTGTGTTCCATATGTTAATATTAGTGGGTAAGGGTATCCTTACCCAGCAATTTAACTATAATTTTCTCATGTGCATGTACACCTTAATTACCTCATTTATGACAACTAAGTGACCTGAAAATAACACCGAAGCAAGCTAAACACATGTGTAGGTGTAATCCATAATAAAAAATACAAGGAAAATTATATCCTACACTAAGACCTCCCCTTAAGCATAGCTTAGGTGGGAAAAAAAAATTGGGTCCCAACAATATGGCATAATGAGGTACCCAAGTATAATACAACTCTCACAAAGTGGAGGAAAAGGAGAAAACCCATAGGAAAAAACTCCCCTCCAAAAGAGAGAAAAGAAGAAGAGGACTAGAATGCCCCCTAAAGATGATGCTAATGTAGCCTGTACCCCAAGAAGATCATGCAAGTGAATATACTTACTCTTAGTGAAGAGTTTGGTGAAGATATTAGCTATCTGCTCTATAGTCTAGAAAAATTTGAGATCAATGACTTGTCTATGAATGAAATCTCAAATGAAGTGCATATGAATCTCGATGTGCTTGCCCATTGATGTTGGACCAGATTTTTATAGATCTAGATGGTACTTTGGTTATGACAAAATATGATTGAGGGTCACTTGAACTATATATACCAAACTCAGTATGAATCCCTTGAAGCCAAATAGCTTCAGCAGTCTAGAAAAATTTGAGATCATTGACCTGTCTATGAATGAGATCTAAAATGAAGTACATATGAATCTTAATGTGCTTGGTCCATTAATTTTGGACTATATTCTTGTAGATCTAGATGGTGCTTTAGTTATCACAAAAGATGATTGTGGGTCACTTGAATTATATACCAAACTTAGTAAGAATCCCCTAAAGCCAAATAGCTTCAATAGCAGCATTGATAGCCCCTTTGTATTTAGCCTCAATAGATGATAAAGCAATAGAATTCTACTTCTTACTAGACCAACTAATTGGTCCTGAACCAAGTGAGAAACTATATCCTAAAGTTGAGTTATAATGTTGAATATCATTAGCCCAGTCTAAATCTATGTATCTAATCAAGTCAATATCAATGCCTACTCCATAGTGAATCCCAAAACTATGGGTACCCTAAATGTAGTAGAGAATCCATTTGGCTGCAATCTAATACAGCTCATGTAGTGTCTGCATAAACATAGAGACCATGCCCACTACATATGAAATATCAGGTCTAGTGTGATTCAGATAGAGAGGCTACCAACTAGTTGTCAATACAAGGTAGCATAAACCAATGGATAAGAACACTCAACCTAAAATTTAACTCTATAAATAAAGGGAGTCAAAGCTAGCTTACAAGTATCCATATGAAAATGTGCAAGCAAATCAAGAGCATAATTGGATTGTACAATGGTAATACTTGAGTCATATTATGAAATCTCAATACCAAGGAAGTAATGCAGTAAACCCAAGTCATTCATAGAGAATCTATCATATAGATCAGTTCACACACTAAGGAAGAATCTTCCATAAAATCTTATGGTTGTTCCATATATATCTCCTCTTCAAGATCACCATGAAGAGAGGCACTCTTTACATCCATTTGATGAAAATCCTAATGATAAGTTGTGGAAATGGAAAGAGTGAGTTTAATAGATTTTATTTTAGTGATTGGAGCAAATGTTTCAGTATAGTCTATGCTAGGAACTTGTCAAAATTATTTCACTACTAATCATGCTTTGAACTTATCCACTGACCCATCTATTGTAAATTTTGTTTGATAGATCCACCTACATCGAACAGATTTTCTTCCCTTGGGAAGTGGTACTATATCCCAAATGTGGTTCCTAATTAAGGAACTATAATCTTCATGCATATATTTATCTCACTTAGGAATGCCAAATGCCTCATGAAATGACTGTGAATGAAAACCACAAGCAATGAAAACATGTAGAATACCATAAAATTATGAATGAGTTGGTCTGACATCTGATGGATTCCCAACCCAATCACTTGTACTCTATAGAGTTTGTCCAACCCAAAGAGGATCTAAAATCAGAGAATTAGGGGGAGATTCTTCAACTTCAAAAATGTGATTATGAGTGGAATGAGGTGAATCTCTATCACTATCACCATCATCTGAATTGGAAGAAGAAACTTTATCAATAGGTATTTTATCTAGATGATTTGGATCATCTAAATTATCATCATATCCTAGAGAGTCCAAAGAGGAGGGAGAAGTGTTGTGTGTGGAGTCTAATGGACCCTCTTCAAAGTGTACACTCTTCTCAATGAACAACTCATGTGTGTTAAGATGAAGAAGCTTATATACCTTAACACCTTTTGCATACCCAATAAATGTACAAGTCCTACTCTGAAATTCCATAGACTTACGTTTCTTATTAGGAATGTTAGCCATAAATGGTGATCCAAATACCCTAAAGTGCTTAACTTCAAGTTTTTGATTTTTCTAAGCTTCAAAAGGAGTGATCCCTTTCAATGATTTATGAGGAACATGATTTTGGATATAATAAGCACAATTAATGGCTTCTACCCAATATTGTGGTGTAAGTGATTTGGAGTGTATCATATAGTTCACCATTTCCTTTTTAATCTATTCTTACCTTTTGTAACACCATTATGCTAAGGACTATATGGAACTATTCATTGTAGATAAATCCCTTCTAAAGTACACAACTACTCAAAGTGATGATTAACATACTCACCACCATTATCAGTGCACAAAATTCTAATGGTTTTTCTTGATTGTTTCTTAATAAGAGCCTTGAAATCCTTAAAATGGTGAAAGACCTAAGAATTTTGTTGAATAAAATACACCCAAGTATACCTAGAGAAGTTATCTATGAAGTTAATCATGTACCTAGCCTTTTTTAATGAAGGCTTTGGAAATGGTCCTAAAACATCACTAAGAATTAGCTCCAAAATTTTAATGGCTCTCCATGATTTGATCTTGTCATATTTCTCTTTGGGATGTTTACCAAGCATGAAACCTTCAAAAACACCATAAAAAAAATAAACATGAGGGAACCCTATTACCACATCTTATTGACTGATTTGTTGCAAAAAGTGGTAGTTTAGATGGCCAAATCACTCATGCCATAGTTTGCTAACTCCATCAGAATGAGTGAGTAATGTAGTAGAAGGCTAATCAAGAGTAAATTTTGAGAAGGTGTATAACCCTAATTGGTTATTTTCTTTCCCAATGGCCACTATAGTATTATGATGCATCTCCTTAATGATAATAGAATCTAGAATAAATTCAACTTTCTTACCTGATCCAATGTGGATGATTTGATAAACAGATAGGAGATTAGTTGATAATGATGGAACATAAGACATTTTCAAATATTCCATCATTAATTTCAACAAATAATCTCCCAAAAAATTCAATATAAGTATCATCACTTATTAGAATAGATGGCATTGAACATGGATCTAAGGATGAGAACAAGTGTCGTAAAGAAGCCATGTGATGTGAGGCACCAAAATTAATCACCCATGTGGATGGCTGAGATGCTACTAAAATAAGGGCCTTGCCCTTACCTTTCCCCTTACTACTTTATTTTTCTTTGGAAGACTCCTATGATGATGAGGTTGATTTGACTGTATCAGGGACATTGATGTTATTTTTCTCAAGTATCTTTGTTAAATGGTCAATCTATTTTTTCATACATTTTGTTTCATCATGCCTAGTTCTCTTACAATAGGCACATGTGATCCTCTTTTTCTTGGATTTTTTAGCTGAAGAGGAGGACTCATATGATAATTTTGGCTTATTATCTAATTTTTGACCCTTTCATTGCTCTTGGTCCTTATTTTGTTTCTTCTCCTTATTTATTGAAGTCTTCAGTTTGTCATGACTCAACAAAGCATGTGATTTTGAGGACTTCAACGTACCCATTTGAATGAGTTTATCTTAATCCCTAGTTAATTATTTATCAAAATCATCTAAGGATGGAATACTCCATGTAGGTCCTAGGGCATGTTTCAAAGCTTGAAAGGTAGAAACAAAAGCTAAGTAGTTAGGACCTAACTTAAAAAGAATAGAGAGGATCAATTATTCATCTTTTTTCTCTATACCACACAATTTTAATTGCAACCTAAGTGATTTAAGTTTGGTGAAAAAGTCTTCCATAGTGTCAAAATTTCTTGGACTTAAACTAATGAGCTCATTCTCTAGCTCATGACCCCTCATTACATCCTAATTTTGAAAGAGTTATTCTAAAATGTTCCAAATATCATGTGGTGATTTGGAAGATTCAATGTGAAAGAGTAAGTCAAGAGAAATAGACAAACACAAAAGGCCATATGCTTCATCACACCTATTATACCACTTAATTTTATCTATACCAAGTTTTGGTTTAATTTCCATATTCATGGTTATCCTATGTAAACCTCTACTTCTTAGAAAAATTTGCACTTTAGATTTCTAGTCATGATAATTTAATGGAGTGAGAAGTGGAACCAAATTGTGATCCATGATGTAGTGCAAGTAGAAACTAAATGATCAATAGAAAAGGGAAGGTACTCAACAACCCTCCCTGAAACTATCAGAAAGAACCCCCCTGCCCCCCCAAATTATATAGGTTTAACACTTTATGTTTTAGTGCGTATACAATCAACACTTTAATGCACATACAATTAGAAATTTATATTTTAGTGCATATATAATCAACACTTTAGTGTATATACAATAGGCATTAAATTTATTCACAATAAAGCCCAAAAAATATTTAAGATATCGTTCAGGGCTAGAGATAGTCATAAACATGAGTATAGAGTTGATTTATGAAGCTTCAACTCATGTAAGAAGGACAAATGATGCATATAGTGAAAATAAGGCACTACACAGTAGATCTACACTCATATACAATGAATTGTAGGTACATATCTGCATAATAAACCATAAAGATATAGTCAATGTTGTCAAAGTGTATGATTTAGTGGAGTGTTCACCATCATATAATACACATAGAAAAAATATGACTATCTAAAATTGTTGAATGCATAGTATAGTGTAGTATTTACTATCACACAATACACACAATAACAAAGTGGCTAGCATAGAAATGAGTGAAGTCTTTGCATTAAAGGAATATGAAATAATGCACACTCATAAAAAATAGATGTCATACTCAACTGAGATTGTAGCTACAAATGAACAATCTGTGTAATTATTACATTAGTGATAGTGCAAGATCATAAAAAATGGACGTCAGGCTCAACCAGAAAATGTCCATGAGGAGAAAAAGAGTGTTAAATTGTGAGTTAAGAAAAGGAGAGGAGAAATTTTATTTTGCTTGTGAGGGGGTTTGACCACTTATCAAAACCAGACCTCACCCTTCATGAAATATAAGGAATATTACAAAATAATGAAAAAAAAATCCTTGCAATATGATTTCACATAATAATATTATATATATATATATATATATATATATATATATAAACTCTTTAAAACTTCATCATCAAAAATGTAATTTTACAATTTTTTGAATAGTATCGTAGTCAGTAAAACTATGATAACTTTCATAATTTTTAACAAAATTACAAATTTCAAAATGATAAAAAAGAGGAAACAAAGATGCAAAAAACCCAAAAAGTTTTTTGAGTGATTGTTTATTATTTAATCACAATAACAAAAATACCAGTCATTTTTCTCAGAAAAAATGGATTTACAAAACAACTTATAAATCTTGCCTCCTTATCAAAAAATGGTTTTGTCTACTATCCAACTAGATTGAATCCTAATTTAAGATCTACAAAAGGTTATTTATATGTCCAATATAATTGAAATAATTTCAAATAATGATGAAGTTCATCAATTAGAGAAGAAAGGACTGTAGATGATATACACATATCTACAGGTTTCTCCTTTACAATCTTAGTTAGAATAAAAAATCAAAAAACTACTCAAGATTTCAAGAAATTAAAAAAAAATGGTGTTCATTAATAGAAAGGAGCTTTGATACTATGACAAAATTGTTCAATATCCAACTGATAGAATCAAACACATGAACTACAAATATAAATCAAATAGAAGCAGAACTTTGTTATTGAGACTGAAATCAAAATAGAGTAGAATTATAATAATATTGCATTCATAACTTATTAAAAAATAGTTTAGATGAGAGGAATATTTATAGGTACAATGGAGGCATAGAGCCAAGATATTTAGAAATGTGAACACAAAACTTTTGCCAAATGGTTTGTGTGCTCCATATGTCAATATTGGTGGGTAAGGGTATCCTTACCCACCAATTTGACTATAATTTTTACATGTGCATGTGCACCTTAATTAACTCATTTATGACACCTAAGTGACCTCAAAATAACACCTACGAAAGATAAATACATGCATATTAATAATCTATAATAATAAATACAAAAAAAATAATATCCTACACTAACACCCCCCTTAAGTGTAGCTTAGGTAGGCAAACAAAATTGGGTCCTGACAATATGGCCTAATGAGGTACCCAAGTACAATGCAACTCTCAAAAAGTGGAGGAAAAGGATAAAACCCATAGGAAAAAACTTTCCCCCCAAAAGAGAGAAAAAAGAGGACTAGAAGGCCCTCCTGAAGATGATACTCATGCAATCCGTACCCCAAGAAGAGCATGAAAGTGAATATACTTAATCTCAGTGAATAAATCTTGTGTTTACATTTCCAAATGTTTTGACTCTATGCCTCCATTTTACCTATAAAGACACTTCTATTTAAAGCTATTTTTTAATGATTTATGAATGCAATATTATTATAGTTCTGCTCTATTTTGATTTCAGTCTCAACAATGGAGTTCTACTTCTATTTGTTTTACATTTGTAGTTCATGTGTTCAATTCTATCAGTTGAATCTTGGAAAATTCCATCATGATATCAAATCTCTTTTCTCTTAATGAACAGTATTTTATTGTTAATTTTTTGAAATTTTGAGTTTGTATTCTAACTAAGATTGTAAAGGAGAAACCTATAGATCTGTGTGTATCATCTATAGTCCTTTCATCTCTAATTAGTAAACTTCATCAGTATTTGAAATTATTTTAATTATATTTTACATATAAGTAACTTTTTTTAGATATGAAAGGAGGATTCAAGCTGGTTGGACAACATACAAAATCATTTTTTGATGAGGAGGCAAGATTTACAAGTTATTTTGCAAATCCATTTTTTTGAGAAAAATGATTGGTATTTTTCCAATTGTGATTAAATAGTAGACAATCACTCAATAATTTTTATAATTTCTGTGCACCTTTGTTTCCTCTTTTTGGATCATTTTAAAATTCATATTTTTTTAATAATTATGAAAGTTATTGTAGTTTTACTAACTGTGATACTATTCAAAAAATTACAAAATTACATTTTTGATGATGAAGTTTTAAGGAGTTTTTTTAATTTTTTTTATAAAAAAAATATTATTATGGGAAATCATATTGTAAGGAGTTTTTTTCATTATTTTTAATATTCCTTCTATTTTATGAAGGGTGAGATCCGGTTTTGGTAGGCGGTCAAACCCCTTCACAAGCAAAACAAAATTTCTCCTCTCCTTTGCTTAACTCAAAAATTTAACACTCTTTTTATCCTCATGGACATTTTTTTGGTTGAGCCTAATGTCCATTTTTTGTGATCTTTCACTGTCACTTATGTAATAATTGCATATATTGCTCATTTGGGGATGTATTCTTGGTTGAGTCTAACATCCATTTTTTATGAGCATGCATTGTTGTTTGTGTCTTTAATGCAAAGACTTCACTCATTTCTATGCTAGCCACTTTGTTGCTATGTGTATTTCATGATAATAAATACTACAATGTACTCCACATTCAACAATCTTAGATAGTCATCTTGTTGATATGTGTATTGCGTGATGGTGAACACTCCATCAAATCATATACTTTGACAACATCAAATATATCTTTATGGTTTATTGTGCAGATATGTACCTACAATTAATTTTATCTAAGTGCAAATATATTGTGTAGTATTTTATTTGCACTATATGCATCATCCATCCTTCTTACATGAGTTGAAGATTTATGAATCAACTCTATACTCGTGTATACTGTTGTCTTTTGCCATGCATGATATCTTAAAGATTTGTTGGGATATTATGTAAAAATTTAGTGCCCATTATATATGCACTAAAGTGTTGATTATATATGCACTAAAACATAAAGTGCCAATTATATGCACACTAAAGTGCTGATTGTATACTCACTAAAACATAGTGTCAAACTTCTATAATTTGGGGGGGGTTCTTTTTGATAGTTTTAAGGAATATTGTTGAGTGCTTTGCCTTATCTATTTCTCATTCAATTTATACTTACTCTACATCATGGATCACAATTTGGTTCCACTTCTCACTCCATTCAATTATCATGACTAGAAATCTAAAGTGCAATTTTTTCTAAGAAGTAGAGATTTACATAAGATAACCATGAATATGAAAACTAAACTAGAACTTGGTGTAGATAAAATTAAGTGGTATAATAGGCATGATGAAGCATATGGTCTTTTGTGTTTGTCTATTTCTCTTGACTTAATATTTCACATTAAATCTGCTAAATCACCACATGAGATTTGAAACACTTTAGAATAACTCTTTAGAAAGCAGGATGTAATGAGGGGTCATGAGCTAGGGAATGAGCTCATTAGTTTGAGTCCAAGAAATTTTGATAATATAGAAGAACTTTTCACCAAAATTAAATCATTTAGGTTAGAATTAAAATTGTGTGCCATAGAGAAAAAGGATGAACAATTGATCCTCTCTATTCTTTCCAAGTTAGGTCCTGACTACTTAGTTTTTAAATCTACCTTTCATGTTTTGAAATGTGCCCTAGGACCTGCATGGATTATGCCATCCTTAGATGATTTTGATAAAGAATTAACTAGGGAGTACAATCTCAAGTATATGAATGAGAACCAACTTATAGGAGCACTAACCCCTTTGTCGAGTACCAACACAATAACTATTTGTGAGCACCAACTCACATGAGCACCAACCCCTCTTATGTAAAACACAACTACCTCTCAATGTTGCTTTCTCAACAAATGATAGAACTCTACTATATCTCTTTCTTTTCTCTCCTCTTTTCTTATATAAAACAATTAAAAACCATGCACTCTCTTGCATATTATAAATGGCTTCCCAAGCCTCCTTTTATAGCTTTCCAAATGACCTTTGGCATTCACCCTTTGTGACCCTTCAATATTTATGGACAATGGTGCCACATTTTCATGACCCTTAGAATCCTTTCATTTCAAAATTCACATGGTGATCCTTCATGAGAAAATACATCCTTTCCCCTTTTGTCTTTTTCTTGGTGACTTTTCAAATTCTTTAAGGTGATCCTTCATGAGAAAATGTGCCCTTCCTCTTCTGTATTTACTTGGTGACTCTTTGAATTCCTTAAGATGACCCTTTATGGGAAAATGTGTCCTTTCCCTCTTTTTTATTTACCTCATGACTCTTTGACTTCTTCATGGGCCCTCTTTTGACTTTAGGCAACCAAAAATATATTTGTTAATATTAAATAAATATCAACATAATTTAGCCAAAATATGAATATTAAAAACACCTTTAGACATTAAATGCTATAGTGCCTATGTCACCAATAATGTCAAACATTTGAAATCAATGATGATATTTCCAAAAATATCCCCCTTTGTCATTGATGGAAACCTCAAATTGAAACTACCACATCTTAAAAATTATACTAGACATGTCAACCTGGACATAATGAAAATCATATAGTAACTCCCTCTTACTATAGCATCCTATACTTGTTATTGTACCTATTCATGTACCTATTCATTTACCTATTCCTATACCTATTTTTATAATTTTTTTATACCCATTTCTATACTTTTCCCCCTTTGACATCAATGGAAAAGGGCCTATCCTAGAGCTAAAACTTAGCTCCCCCTCAACTGACACTGATCTTCAATGGTAGGAAGTAAAATAAATTACTCCCAAATTCTCTCACATATACTTGAATGTGTCCTTTGGTAATGACTTTGTGAAAATATCTATAATCTGTTATGTAATACTAATATATTCCAACTTAACCTATTGATTTGCAACCTATTTTATCAATAAGTGATATCTGATAGGAATATGTTTTGTTCTTGAATGCATCACTAGATTCTTAGAGATATTAATAACACTTCTGTTGTGACAAAAAATAGAAATAGGTTCATCATATTTTACCTTGATATCTTCTAAAGTTTTCTTCATACAAAGCACTTAATTACAACACAACACTATAATATATTATGCTTTAGCTATAGAAAGTGATACTGAGCTCTACTTCTTGCTTAGCCAATAGACTAAGCTATTACCAAAGAAGAAAGATCCTCCACTTATACTCTTTCTATCATCCAAAAAAATGACCCAATTTGAATTTGTATAAGTAACCAAAATGAAATATCTGCTTGTGGGATACCATAATCCATAATCCAATTTCCCTTTGACATATCTAAATATTCTCTCCACCAACTAAATATGGCTCTCCTTTGGGGATGGTTTATATCTCAAAACCATGCCTACTACATGCATGATGTCTGGCCTCGATGCTATCAAATATAAAAGACTACCAATCATATATCTATACAAATATTGATTTGTAACATGTAAATCTTCATCCTTACTCACCTTATTCCCTATATCCATTAGTGTGTCAACTGGTGCACAATCCTCAAAACCAAAATTTTGTAACATTTCCTTGGCATATTTACTTTGAGATATGAAAATTCCTTTTTTTAACTAAAATATTTGCAACCCCAAGAAAAATGACAATTCTCCAAGCATAGACATCTCAAATTATTTTTGTATATATCAAAAAATTATTTTGTCATCTTTTTAATGTTTCCTCCAAATATTATGTCATCAACATATACCACAATAATCAACTAATGCTCACCTTCTATTTGATATAGAGATTACTGTCAGCAAAACCTCTCTTGAAACCTTGATCTTACAAGTACTTATCAAGCCTTGCATACCAAGATCTAGGAGCTTGTTTCAATATATACAATGCTTTGTTTAATATGCATACATGGATACTATCATTTGAGAGAAGAAATCCCTCAAGCTGCTTAATGTAGACCTCCTATTCTATATTTCCATTCAAAAAATCAGATTTGACATCCATTTGAAACACTTTGTAATTCTTAAACACTACATATTCAAGAAACATTCTAATAGCCTTTAGCCTTGCCACTGGTGCAAAATTTTCTTCAAAATCTATACCCGTAAGATGAGCATATCCTTTACATACTAACCTTATTTTATTCCTGACAACTTCACCATCTTCATTCAACTTATTTTTGTAAACCCATTTTGTTCCTATCATATTTTGATCTTTTGGTCTAGGTACTAATTCCAAAGTATCATTCTTTTCTATATAATTTAATTTTTCATCCATTGCTTTAACCCAATGCTCATCACGTCTAGCTTTTGAAAAAGTTCTAGGTTAAATTTTGGATAACAAAGTAAAATTAACTTGCTTAGATTCACATACCATCATCCTTCTAGTGCAAACTCCTTCATTTATGTTCCCAATGATGTCACTCTCATTATGATTTATATAGAAATATTTGGATGGGGTCTTGGTGACCTTTTTGTCATTCTTCTCATCTTCATCTAATTATTCAAAATCTTCTTCTTCAATGATTTCAAGAGTGTCTATCGAATAATTGGCTCTTTGTGTTACATCTTCATATATCCTGACACTTGCACTTTCAACTATCTTCCTGGTTCTTTTATTATAATATTTATAAGCTTTACTTTTTCAAGAATATCTAATAAATATACTTTCATCTATTCTAGATTCAAAATTATTTAATTTTTTTATCAATTCTCTTTATGAAGCATATACTATCAAAAAATCTAAAACAATCAACAGTAGCTAGTTTATCTTTCCATAGCTAATAGGGAGTCTTGTCACTATTGAATCTCAACAACACTCTATTCTGGATATGCACTACTATGCCTATTACATCTCTTTAATATGTATTTGGTATCTTGGATTTATTTAGCATCATCCTCATCATTTCCTGAACTGTTCTATTTTTTTGCTCAGCTACTCCATTTTATTGTGGAGTTTTAGCTATTGAATAATGTCTCTTTATCCCATGGTATTTACAATACTCAATAAACTTATTTGACATGAATTATCCTCCTTGATCTGATGTCAATCACTTAATCTTCAAACTAGTTTCATTCTCAACTAAAGCCTTGAATGCTTTAAAGTGGCTGAAAGCTTTTGATTTTTTCTTCAAAAACATCACCCAAGTCATACATGTAAAATCATCAATAAGCAACATGAAGTATTTCTCACCTTGAGTAATTTGAGTTCTAATAGGCCCACACAGATTAGTGTGAACAAGCTCTAAGGTCTAAGTGGTTGAGTATTCTTTTATCTTGAACCATCTTTTGATGTACTTCCCATGCTAACATGGTTCATAAAGTGTGTTAGAGGGTTTTTTAATCTTTTGAAGATCTCTAACTACTTGCTTCTTGCTGATGTTGACAAGATTGTCAAAATTTATGTATCCCATTCTCCTATGCCACAACCAAGTTGAATCAACTTGAATCAAACAATATCTTTGACCTTTGATATCTAATTACATATATAAATTATTTCCTATCCTCTAAGCATCTGTAATCGATATATCTAAATATTTTCTTCTAATTTTATAACCTTTTACATAAAAATTTAATGTGTGTCCATGATCACACATTTGACTTACACTTAATAGATATTCTTAAGACCTTCTACATAAAGAACATTTTCAGTCTTAGTTCTACCATTATCCAAACTAAATATACCTTTTTTTGGCTATTTTGGCAGTGGTATTGTCTCCAAATTTCACTATGCCACCATTGATATTATCTATAGTTATAAACTTGCTCATGTGCCTTGAACATTCACTATCAATGAACCATGGATTTTCTTCATTTATTGCATGCAAAGTTGTTTGGACTAACATAGAATTTTTAGGTTGTTTCTTCTGCCATGAACCTATTTGAACTTTCTTCTTGATAAATAGAGCCTTAAAACTTTGGTCCTTCTTGACTGACTCGAACACACTTCTGCAATGATGAGCTATGTGTCTAAAATTATTTCACTTGTAACATACTATGGCCTCTTCATCAAAGTCTGATAGAGGAGAAAAAGAGTTGTGGCTTCTGCTTGACTCTACATGATTTTCCTTTTTATTTCTAAAATTATTAGCTCTTTTCTAGCAGTCTATTTTTTTATGACCATAACCATTACAATTAAAAAAATAACCATGAAAATAGAACCTATTCTGATTTGCGTATCTTTGACTTGGTAGTCTTTTTTAGCTCTGTTCTTTCTAGCCTTCTTTGTTTGAGCTATCCTTTACATTCTTAACTTCTTTCATTTTTATTTCCTCTTTTGTAAGGGCTTCATCATAGCTCTTTTTCTTTTCAAATCTGATACCTATCTTATCTGATATTGATTTTTGACTTTCTAATATCTTATTCAACATGTTAGTGCTATTCTCAAATTTTGAATCATTGATAGCTTTATCATTGACTGATTTATTTATTTTCTTGATATCTTCTTTTAAAGAAGAAATTTCAAAAACATTCTTTTCACATTCTTCACTTACTTTTTTTAATTGAGTCGTTAGATCTTCTTCAGTCTTTTTGGCTTCTTCAATGTGTGCTTTTAGATCTTCAATCATTTCCTTTGACTCCTTTTCATTTTTCTCAATCTAGAGATTCAATATTTGATTCTTCTTCTCAAAAGATTTTAATTCTTATAAGGCAAAAATGAGTTCTTCTAGATTCACCTCAGCTTCATCATCTTCTTCTTATTGATCATCTGTACTTTTATTTATAAAGGCATCTTCATGTATGGTCATGAATAAAATATTTTATTCATTTGAGTCACTAAATCCACTATCTTCTCAAATCCCTTCTTGTATTTACATTTGAAGTTCTTCTTATATGTAGACTTTTCTTATTCATTGTCACCATTGTTCTTATCTAGGCACTTAGTTACAAAATTTCCAATCTTACCACATTTAAAATATTTAAATGGAAACTTTATTTGATATTTACCTATGCCCTTTTTAGGCTTACAAATGAATAGAGCTCTATTTTCATCTTTCTCATTGCTAGAGCTGTCACTTGATTCTTGAATCTTATCCTTGTCTTTATTTGATGTCTTGAAGCATCTTCCCTCTTTGAGAGTTTCATATCCTTAATTACTGATACCTCTGCATCATATCTAAATGGTAGAGATATCAAAACCTTTTGTACCATAGATGAATATTCTAACTTTTATCCAAGACCTTGAATTTGATTAACTATTTGATCAACCTGCAAAAGATAACTTGATATATTTTTTTCCTCTTCCATCTTCAACTTTCAAACTATCTTCTAAAAGTGTAGATCTTAGCTTGCTAAACCTTTATATCACCTTTGTAAATATTCTCAAGCTTTACCCAAGTATCATGAGCATATTTTCATTTCATAACTTTAACAAATTTTGATTCACATAAACCAAATAATATAGCATTTAAATCTTTAACATTATTTTCACTTGCCTTCTTTTTTGTAGGAGTAGTTACAAGTGTTTTTAGCTCTTCGTATTCCTCTATAACGACTTGCCAAATGTTGAATTCAAAGGCCATCAAATAAGTCCTCATCCTTATGATCTAAAAAGAATAATTTGTATTATCAAAAAAAGGTGCCTTATTTGTACAAAAACCTTTATGTGATCTATCCATCGTGCTTTCCCTAGTCTACCTTCAAGCTATTAAACTCTTTCCAAAAGAACTTGTTCTGATATCAATTGTTAAACAAAAAATATACTAAGGGGGGTGAATTAGTATATCATATATATTTAAAATATTTTAATTAATCTGATTTATTTTCTTTAACCACTTAATCATACCTTCAAGATATGCAATAAAATTGAAATAATAACATGCACCACACAAGAGAGAGAGAGAGAGAGAGAGAGAGAGAGAGAGAGAGAGAGAGAGAGAGAGAGAGAGAGAGAGAGAGAGAGAGAGAGAGAGAGAGAGAGAGAGAGAGAGACTAGATTTTTACATGGAAACCCAATGTGGGAAAAACCATAGAGAACAATCTCAAGTACTTGAATGAGTACCAACTCAAATTACATAGTTTTCAAGCACCAACTTGCAGGAGCACCAACCCCTTTACTGAGCACCAACACAACAACTATTTGTGAGTACCAACTCATAGGAGCACCAACCCCTCTTATGTAAAACACAACTACCTCTCAATATTACTTTTTTTAATTAATGATATAGCTCTACTATATATTTTTATCTTCTCTCCTCTTTTCTTATATAAAAAATTAAAAACCATGCACTCTCTTGCATAATACAAATGGCTTCCCAAGCCTCCTTTTATAGCTTTCCAAATGACCTTTGGCATTCACCCTTTGCGACCCTTCAATCTTCATGGAAAATGGTGCTAGATTTGCATGACCCTTAGAATCCTTTCATTTGAAAAGTCACATGGTGACCCTTCATGATAAAATGCATCCATTCCCATTTTATCTTTATCTTGGTGACTTTTTTAATTCCTCAAGGTGATCCTCATGAGAAAATTTACCCTTCCTCTTTTGTCTTTACTTGGAGACTCTTTGAATTCCTCAAGATGACCCTTCATGGGAAAATGCATCTTTTTCCTCTTTTGTCTTTACCTCATGACTCTTTAAATTCTTCATGGGCCCTTTTTGACTTTAGACAACCAAAAATATATTCATTAATATTAAATAAATATCAACACACTTTAGCCAAAATATGAAAATTAAAAATACCTTTAGACCTTAAAAGCTATGGGGCCTGTATCACCCATAATGTTAGACCTTTGACATTAATGAAAATATTTATAATAGTGTTACCCTAGTGAAGTCATCAAATGTGGCAATGGTCACATCATGAAAATTAGTTCTCCACATGTTATTGAATTTTGGATAGGATATTGGCTCATATTCCATATCTACTAGTTGTGCATTGATGTGGCACCTCATAAACTCTTGAGTGAAATAACTGGAATATGTCAAAAAATTTATCATGATCCATCTATATATACTTGGCATATTAGTCATGGAGAAACATATGTAAAATCATCCACCAATTGGTCCAACAAATCTTTAATTGCCATTGTCTTCTTTTGTGGCTTTCATTGAAATCTCCCTACATGGAATGAATTTCATTCCCCATTTTTGTGACAATTTTGAATGTCAAAAAAGATACTTCTCTTCAACCCATATATTTTAAGCCAAATAGATCTCTATACCCTAAAAATCAATGGTAATTTTGTTTTTATTTTTGTTAAACAAACTAGTAGAAAGGGCATCCAAGACATGTTGCCTCCTATTTATTATGGTGGAATCAATAAACTTTATCCTTGAAAATTTTATCATCTCAAATGAAAATCTTGACTGAAATAATTTTTTGGTATAACATTTATTTGAATACATTGTTTAAATCTCACTATTTATGCTTTCATCAAACTCCACTTGGTTGAGTGAAGTGTTTGGCTGATTTATTTTTTGGCACAAGTAGTTGTAGGAATGAGTTAATTTTTTTGGATGCCTTTATGCTAGGAATGTTAGGCAAGGAGTGATTTTATTATCAAATACATCCCAAATGTTTTAAATTTATTTCTCCTTTGGTTTCATGTACGGTCAATTGATTACTCTACAAGTCTCAGTGTCCACTATTTTATTAGAAGGTCATCTAATGATAGATGTTTTAGTTACCTCTATACTGAAAGTCTCACAATGTTGTATAACTTGCCTTATGTAAATTACCAATTCATTTTCTAACATTGGGACATGAATGAAACCAAAAATATCCCCTGGTTGTGCAAATTCAACATAACCAAAAGCAATTTTTTCATCATTTGTAAGAGTTATACATTTGCGCAACAAATGTACCCTTTTCCCAAGAATTTTTTTTTTTAGGCTTTGAAATGTGGGAGGATCATTGATATAACAAATAAATGAATCCAATCAAGGTTTTTCTTATTATAATGGTTGTATATGCATAACTTAACTAAAATTATTATGTCTTTCTTCCATGTCATTATCTATAGAAAACTTGTCTATGATGTATTGCATCATTCTTGTGCTCCGTATAGTAAAAATAACAACTACATCCCCTAAATTATCCACAAGAACTATAGGAAATGGAAGTGATAGAGTCATATCAAAATGTTTAGTCATATTAACACTTACACATTCAATAGGTATTTCCTCATTGTATCATGTAGAAGTGAGATTTATGGGTTCTAAAGATTCTACATCTAGACCTACTACTTTGTGTATTATTCCTTCATAATTACCTTACCATTATTTATGAAAGAAACATAGTCTCCACATTGAAAATCCATTGACGTATGATATTTTAGCCTGAACATTTGAAAAAGACATGAGAAGAGTTGTTAGTCAAGTTATTTATAAAATTAGTCCAATTTATACATATATATAGGAGATAAAGCTATATTTATACCATAACATAAGCATGGAGATATGTTAAAACTTAAAAATGTTAAAACGGTAATATATAACATTTTTTTTAATGACACGAGTAATGTCAATCCAAAAAATAATAGATTTTAAGGTATCTCCTAGGAGATACATTTCGAACATGCATAAGAGTAAGAATAGCCACATGGAGAAAAATAGCTAATTAAGTCAATATTCAATGATGTATTTTATTAGTATACAAAATGATATTAAGCAATGGTTGTTTTGAGAAAAACTATGGTAAATTATTAGATTCTTATATTTTAGGATCCTGTATTTGATTTAAACCTGTGTTGTGGACCCAAAAGTTTGATTTGAACCTTTGTTGTAGTTATATTGTATGGTGGTATCTTCTATTTATTCTCATTGATCTAGTATCTTAGCTATTTTATATATGAAATAACAATTTTAAAAGTTCTATCGTGAGTTACTAAAGTTATGTTAATGAAAAATGTGTCATAGAAGTTCTAGTTGATAGATCTTAGTGACTATTTATGGAATAAGATCCTGTTATGATAATTTAGAATTTGGGAGATACCTTGAAGTGCATTCTAATACCTTAAAGGGTACCATTCTATTTGAAAGGTATCACCTAGGAGATACCTTCAAGCTACCCTTAAAGGTACTACAACACACTTAAAGGGTTTTCTTAGGAGATACATTGAACATGCATATGATTGGAATTTTATTTCAAGGTATCATTTAGGGGATACCTTGAAGGGCCTTATAGTACCTTCAAGGGATCTCCTAGTATCTACTTTGAACATGTACATGATTTGAATTTTATTTCAAAGTATCTCCTAGGAGATACCTTAAAGGGCCTTGTGATACATTCATGGGTAACCTTATGTATGTTTGAAATATATCTCCTAGGAGATAATTTCAATTTACCCTTGAAGGTAATATAATTCCCTTCAATATATCTTCTGGGAGATATCTTGAAGGGTCTTGTAATACCTTTAAGGGTTCTCCTAGTAGATACATTGAACATTCACATGATTGGAATTTTATTTCAAGTTATCTTCTAGGGGATACATTGAAGGGATTTGTAATATACTCAATATTGATTGCAAAGGTTATTACAAGGGATTTTATATAGTCATGGCATGTGGGGGATAGTCAAGTTATGGCTATATGAGTGAATGTGTGGAGATATTCATAAATAATAAACAAAACACCTTTTGAAGTGGAAATGCATTTTATATTCATTAATAATGTATTGATTATTTTAATTCATGTCATTATCATAACTTATGATCTAAAGATTTTAATCCAAAATAAGTAGTGTTATTATATGATAACATGTTCAAAGCATATCCAGGGAAGATGCGTACTAGATGAAAATGACCCTACATTATTCAATAAGTCTCATAATAGGGTACCATTGTGATAAAATATTTATAGGGAACCATATTTCCAAGACATATAAATGGATATAGGCTTAAGCCTTACCACCTTTAATATCACATCAAAACATTTGAGAAGAGAAAATGTTTGAAGTCCAAATCCTTCAGAACAATGTTTGAATAAAATGTTCAAACAGATCCTTTGAATCAAAAGTTTTGATATCAAAATACCAAAAAAAACCAAATCCTTTGGAACAACATGTAAAAAAAATGTTCAATGAATAAGTCCCAAATAAAAACCCTAAAGCACAAAGTTTTTGAAAAGCGGTTCCAGGAAAAAATCTTGAATCATAAAATTTTTCAAAAAGAGGTCCTAAGCAAAATGTCTGATAAACATGTCCCAAACACCTTCCCCAATAATCAAAACTCTAAACTTAATGTCTAAACAAAATATTTCTAAATAAAACCAAGTCCCATAACTTGCATAGTATAATACTCCCAAAAGGCATTTAATAAGTTAGTCGAAAATATAAAATATCATTATTTATACAACTTCCATAGAATGGAGAAGAAAACTTTATATAGGGGAATGTTGGGTATAATAGTTTTATTTAAGGTATTTATGGTGTGGTTAATTACATGCCACTTTGCTACCCCCATCCTAGAGTTTGTAATATTTGTTCATTAGATGCCTCAGTGAGACTAAAAAAGAATTAAAAGACCTAAACCAATCCCTCTTCATGTGGTGGTTTGGAAACAACATCATAGGTTTGATTAATCTATAATTTTATGGGAATTCAATGCTAGCACAATGAAAATGGGAGAGTGTTGAGAATTAAGCTCCCTAGAATGACTTTGGAAGGAGGTTTCTAGAGTAACCCACTAAGGAGACCTTATTCAAAAAAATCAATGTGTTAATAATTACCTTGTTTGATTGAAACAACTATTTACTCATTTCACAACTACATTGAGCTAAAATTAAGTTTAGGAAATTGGTGATGATAAAACAAGTATGGCTGAAGGACAACTAATGGTCATGTAAGACCATTAATGACATGTCATTTCAAAAAATTGCATCTTTTTTGAGGTAGATCAAGTTGGGATGTGATAGGTGGATTCATTAAACAAAGTGGTTACATGAAGTGACATAGGGTCACATAAAACACATGCTATGGGGAAAATTAAAGACTTGGGAGACAAAAAAGGTCACTATCAAATCCAAAATATTAAAGATGATAAGGAACACTTGTGTGTAGGCAGTCAATGCAATTAAAGAGGTTGGCAAGAGTAAATTAGACATAAAAATCCATAAAATAAAGGGGATGAACAATTCCAAAACATTAAACACTTTAGTGAACAATATTATTCTACTATCAACTCTTGATATGCTCCTATGAAAAAAAATCAAGACCTAGATTTTGCTAGAACAAAGCAATCAAATAGTGCAGATTATAGGTTTAGTCATGGATAGGAACAAGTTATTGATATCACTCACTGATGCATAAAAGGTAGGAATGGGGATTGGGATAGGTATTAGACAAACCAAATTTAATAAACCATATCCCTTCAACTTTATGTAAATGGCCAAAGTTACTCTTTTCACCCCATCAACACAACCAGACATAAAATCAAGAGATCTTGCACTTCAACATCTACTTCAAGGTTTTGATGTAGAGAGGTTAATCAAGTTACCTTTATTTTGGAAATTTGATGAGGTCATGAATACATTTTTAAGTAGATAAAACCATAGGGCTATTCATTTATCCTAATATATCACTATCTAGATCAATGCACAGGCTATGACAAGAACCACAAGTCACCCAAATCATGGAAAATCCTTATTTCCATACAAGTCCACCACACCACCAATTCATTAATTTTTTTGGGATAATTTTCCCACTAGGGAAGGCATAAGAACCCTAATTAACTCCATTAAGTATGTTTTAATTCACATTCTAGTAGAGTGTATTATAAATAGGTTTTGGTAGACAATAAAGCAGATCAAGTAGGTAATAAAAGGAGTAATTAACATTATGTATCACATGATACACCTAAATTATAACTTCAATTAGCTTGAGTTTCTTGAATTTGAGATTAAAAATAATATATATAAGGTACTTTTAGGTAGCTCAAAAAATTTCCAATATCAGTTTCTATTTTTGTTGTTATGCTTCACCCAATGGAAGTCCTCACTAGGCCAAGTTACTATTACTATGGATTTTTGGCCTAATACTACCCTCATAGGAATTACTTTAAATATGATAGATAAATATTATGAGAAACTAGGGTGGTTTAACACATGGTGGTTTGAGGCTCTAGCTTTGATTAGGTTGCACCCATAAATTCCATAAAATGTCATGTAATATTTAGGATAACATACATCGGTATCTAAGTTGTAAAATGGTATTCAAATCAAGATGCATGAATTAGCCATGATAACTATGAATCTAATTCCCTTTTTCATAAAAATGGTTGAAGCACAATCCAAATTATGGAGGTCAAAATCCCTAGTCATGAGGTTAGTGTATCTTATTCAAACCATCCCTCTAAGTGCATAATAACCTAGACAAGAACAAGAAAAATTATAGCCAACCGCATAACTAGAGGCTTAACCACAATAGTTCACAACTCCTCCATATTAAAAAAATGGAAAATGAAAGGGACTTACATAGACATCCTCACCACCACCAGTTAGAAAGAGATCAAGTCAAACCAAGTCTTGGTTGGATAACCAACATATGCCAAGGATAACTTTTGAGTGTGATCTTAAAAAGTTAGGGGTTGATGAACAAGAAGTTAATAAATTCATGATATAAGACATTGGCCAAGAGTTTTATGATAAGGAGGAAGATAAAGAGTTAATTTTATGGCAATTATTTCATACTTGCCAAGTGTGGAATAAGGTAAGTAGTGACGTTTTAGTCGACATTATACAACCCCCTCCCTTTATTATTGTGGATACTGTAGGTCAATAAGTAAAACACAAACTTGTGGTAGAAATTTTCTAAATTGATCCAACATTTGGTTCATCATATGTGTAGATTATAGATCTACAAGAGGAAAGGAGCTCAGTATGACCACTATTTCACAAATAATGTGCTCATCATTGGGCCAAGATTTTAACCATTGTATAAGAATGTATGGTATATTTTAGAGAGTCAACCATAACATGTAGTGCCCATAAGGTGAAGTCTATGGGCATGAGGAGACACAAGGATACACTTGTCCCTTTGACCAGATAGAGAAATATTTTTTGTGTATAGAGGTGTGGTTATGGAATTTGAATCTTTGGAGCACTCACAATATGATATGGAAACATATGATGTATATGTAATGGAGGGATCTATAGATACCACTATTATAGATCCAAAATAATAAATGGATGTTATGTAGGATACCTCAGATCATGAGGAGGAGGCTATGAAGAAAGAAGAGAGGAAAAAGGGAAAATTAAAGAACAAAAAGAATAAAGATGCCACAAAACAAGCAACTATGCAAGAATCCCAACATGCACAATAGGAATAAGATAAATAACACACCTAGGAGGAAGAACAAAAAAATAAGTTTAAAGAAGCTAAGGTCAAGAAAAAGAAGGCTAAAGAAGCTCAAGGAAAGAGTAATAAATCTGAGGAAGTAGAAGCCTAAAGGAAGAGAAGGGAACATGAAGAGGTAGTATTGTATGGAGAGGTGAAAGTTGCATAGAGATAAAATTAAACAAAACAAGAGGCATGAGATAAAGATTCTAAATAAAAATTATAGGAGGAAGCCAAGTGTGAGGCAGAGGTGCAAGTCTTTATGGAAAATGTTGAGGCTATTGCCAAAACTAAAGCAAAAGATGATGATAAATCTAAGGTTAAGGTAGATTCCAAGACCAAAATTATGGCTAGATCTAAGGCCAAAGAGGCAACTTGAATTAATTTTGAGGCCATATTCAAGGCTCAATCTTAAGTTAAGTCATAAACTATGAAATAAAAGGAAGCTAAGGAAAAGGTAGAATTAGAACACGTATCATCCCACAGGGATGAAAACCAATTAGGTGCACTAGAGGAGACTTCACTATCAAAGTCTCTCCCCTCTACCTAATGCTTGTGGGATATCCATACCATATCATCTCTTTATAACAATTTATTAATTTTGTTAGATCAATTTATGGCATCTCATACCATAGTTAGAGCCACATCCATCATGCTTGCTTCTAATTCCATGGAAACATCTTTGGATGTTTCATAGCTGCCACTGTCCAAGCAAATAGAAGGAACAACTGCATTCTAAAAATTCATTATTAAAAAGGCTTCAAACTTGGAACATATTATTTTTTGGTTGTGTAAGGAGAAAGTGGAATCATAAAATAAAATTTATAAGGCTAGGAAGCTCATTAATGCCACTTATCTTGATCTAGTAATAGAAGTCTTTGGTGATCAAGTAATGTCTGAGTACAAGTAACTCACTACATTATTGACTCTGAAAACAAAGGATTGGTTAAGCACATAAAAATTTCACACACAAGGGTAGGCTATCTACATTGAAACAGAAGGAATTTGTGAACTACTAGAGGAATATGTATAGGTCCTAGATACTATTATGCATCAATATAAGTAAATAACATAAGGACTGCTTGATTGGAGGTAACACCTTGATAAATATTTGGATTTTACAAAACTAGAGTTCATAATAGTAGATAAAGTTAAAGCTATAATGAGTGATCAAATGGATGTTTGAGAAACACTAAATGATGTGTTTTAACAATTTTTAGATGTTAGGGATACTTTGATGAAGAAGTTTTAGGTCTAGTGGAATAAGGCAATGTATAACAAATTTATAGCTATTCAAGCCCAAAGTATTGTAGATAGGTTGGATGATATTATGTTAGATATCCATCTTAAGATATCAAATGCCAGAGACTTCTTTATCATCATAAAAGAAGAAGATGTGCATAATTTAATGGTCATTTAAATTCCACTATGCATTTTATTTACCATGGTGTGGGAAGTACTTGATAATTGGAAAAAACTCAAGCATGAACTCTTGTAGGTTGAACTAGATATTGTGCATATCATAGATAAACCTAAGTTCATTATATGGTAGGATATCTAAGTATTTTTATAGAAGAGAAAGCTAAATACAAAGGTGCAGTCTAGGCAACCACAACCTACACAACCACTTGGCCAAACTTCAAAACCACATATGCAGTAGGTAAATGTGTAGTTCAAGTTTTACATTTTAAGAAAAAAATCTACTTTGTAACATATACATAAGAATTTATAGGTGGGCTAAGTTGGTTAAAAAACCCTAATTAGGATGACCACTTGGTTAAACTAGTCTATGGAAAATGAAAGGGGTAGTAGGCAAGTATGTTACTTAGTTGAAAACCCAAAAGTTAAGTTGTGCATAAAGGGTTTAAACTGATAAATGACACCTTAAGAAATTATTACCACTTTTGTGAAAAGATAATATTTTCTAGCTTTAGTTGAGATCAGAGTTCAAATTTTGTCTCAAGACAAAAACAAAAATTTAAGTTTGGGAAAGTGTTGGATGTGGAGTAGGGCCTCATAAAATCACAAGTGTATAATTGATGGACACATGTGTGTAGAGTATCATTTTCTCATCTATATGATCTTTTGGATGTCTTCAGACTTGTTAGCCAAGAAATAAATATAAGAATGTGAAGACGCTTTCTTTTTATATGCTAAAAAGCTATAACGTGAAGAGAAAAAGCCATGTAAAAAGCTATATATAGTGCTATGATATAATAGAATATGGTTCTGATGTGTGATAGAGATTAATAGAATAGCTCTATTATGGTTTTCCTAATATTATTTTATGTATGCCTAGTGCGCAATAGTTACTCTATTTTGTTTTATCTTGTATTATGTTGTTTATGTTCTAGAATTCTTAATGCCATGTTAGTTTATCTTTATATTTGATGCTATGTATAAAATTGAAGATTTTGTAAATTCACTCATGCTATTATGATTATTTTGTGCTTCCTTTTGTTCATTTTATCCCTTTAATTTGTATTTTCTTCTAGGAAACTCTACTAAAATTAATTTAAAATACACATGATTAGAATTTTCTATCAAGGTATCTTCTAGGAGATACCTTGAAGGGATTTGTAGTACCTTTGAGTGTACCCTAATGCATATTTTAAAGGTATAAGGTATATCTTATGAGATAATTTCAAACATGCATTAGGGTACCCTTGAAGGTAATACAAGGTCATTCAAGGTATCTTCTAAGATATACTTTTAAAGAGCTTGTAGTACCTTTAATGGGTATCTTAGTAGATACCTTGAAAATACACACAATTGGAATTATATTTCAAGATATCTCTTACAAGAAACCTTAGAGGTCCTTGCAATACCTTAAGGGTACCTTTATGCATGTTTTAAAGGTATCTCTTAGGAGATAACTTGAAGGTAGCCTTAAAGGTACTACAATGCCCTTCAAGATATATTTTAAGAGATAACTTGAAGGGTTTTGTAGTATTATTGACCAAATTGACTATCTAGATAATTTGGGTCAACTTATATAGTAAAAATTTCTATTAGAGGGTCTATCATGAGTCATTTAGTGTTACTTCATGCTTTTAATAGTCTAACCATGGTCAATTTGGCCCCATAAGTCATTTCAAATCTTTCTAAGGTCTTTTCATTAGCCAAATAGTGTATTTAATGTCTTGTACAGATTTCTTGGGAATTATGCAAGCTTCAAAAGATGATGTCACCTCATATGTGTCAATTATAACTTCTAGTAAATGTTTTAGTAGAAAAATTGGTAGAATATTAAAAAAAGAAGCAGTTTTCTTGAAGAAATAAGAGGTTTCAGGCACTTGTATGGCCTATGAGGAAGAATGGTCCATGTAGGAAGGTTGGAGTGTGACCCTTCAGCTTCTATAACCCATACCTATGTTTATCCAACTTAAGAAACAATAAAATGTATCAAAAAATTCCCATCTCTCCATTTATCTCTTGGAAAACATTCTAAAGTTTAAATATTTGTACTTGGTATGGTCAGCTAGAAGAGTTTTAGGTCCAATGATTTTGGGGGAGGATAACATATGTGTTCACCTTCATTTTTATATTAGGAGTTCAGATATTGGTGGGATAATATTTATGAACCATTTATTAGAAGTTATCCACTCTATTCTACTTATCATTTCCCATACCCTACATGTATCCTCTTTTACTGAGGTGGTCCATATGGTCTGATGGGTAGAATCACTTCATGAGGGTCAAAATATCTTCCTCACCATATCCAACCTTGCCCCCAACCAATTGGATTGTGTGGATCACTATGACACTTCATTTTTTCCATTTGGATCTTAAAAGGAGTGTTTTCTAGTTTTGTAGATGAAGGTGATCTTTCCATGGTTTCAAGAGCTCATACACTTTTGTGTTGATGTTTCATATCCTAATAGATCTTGAGAAGTGCTGAGATAAAAATGAAAACCATATTGGTATATAAAAATGCATGGAGATTTTTTTTTTTGAAATAAATGTTGTTTTTTCCCCAAGTTTTAGATTCCATGTTACTATAATAGGAGATATGAGGCAATGAAACACTCAGCCATAGCAGAGCCAGATGGTCAAGGCTTTTCTTCACCATAGCCATATCAATATTCTCTTAATGGTCTGAGAAGAAAGATCACCATTGATCATGCAAGTCTTAAATAAATATAAACATGAATGGTTATGTTTTCATATTGGGGCAAATTAACCTTGGTTTCTTCAATGTAGGATTTCACCTCATTCAAAACATTGTGAATTGATCCATTTAGAGGTCCCAGCTACCTTCCAAAGCTTGTGTTTCATTACAAAAGAGTGATTTGTTAATTTGAATAGGTTTAAGAAGGATATCCAATGAATATAAGTGTATTATAAAGGTGTCATGTAGAAGGTAATTTCACATCAGAAGCTACAACAAGTTCAAAGCTCAGGTGGAATCAATACACCTACAGGTGGCCTATATGGAGGATAAATTGGCAATGTAGATTAGTCCTTATGAGGCATGTGTAGATACATGGGGGTAAAAATTAGAGTAGGTTTGGATGTTTGGAAGTTTTCAATGAACATATACACATGGATTCCCTAAGATTATAGCCCTTAGCTACTTTTTGCAAATCACCACTCCGTACAAGTGTTATAGTAAGCCTATAAAAATGAATAAGTGAAAAAAAATGAAGAAGGGAGTGGTGATTTGAATGGTACCTAAATAGTTTTCTCTACCCCAAATGAGGTTATATATTCATTGAAGATAACTCTATTCTAGATGGTACATCTCATCTCAGCTGAAAGTACATCCCAGGTGTTTTGAGGAATGTAGAAAAGTTGCAATTGGCAAAGAAGGTCACGCTTTGATGAGGGTAATGAATTCCTAGGAGACAAGGATGGATTATAAAAGGCAAAAAAGTGTTTTTTAGATATGAGAGGTCATTTAAAGGCACCAACATGACTCCTAAATGAAAAAATAGCTTATAACCAACCTTTAAAGTGTTAAGAACACACACACAACTACAAGTGAGATGGAGATAATTGGAGGGTCAAATGCCTCCACAAGGACAAGTGAGAATATCCAGGGCTTGAATATAATGATAGGAACCTCAAATAACATGAATAGATATAGAAAATAAGGAAAATACATCAAATTTATCCACTTCTGAGGTCAAAAATGGTAATTTCACCCTCAACTTATAGACAATCACCTTTAGAAGTTAGTTTTGAGTTTCATGCTAGTTGGAGGGGTAAATGGGGGAGTTAAGATCTAAAATTTGGTCAAAATGGTCCTCATGATCTAAGGAATCCTCCCATATATTAATAAGTGATAAAAAATAAGGGATAATACTCTTTTTTTTGTCTCAGATATAAGCCACTTTTAGGGCTTAAAACTTGTAGAAGAGAGAGAAAATGGTGGAATTGAATGTTAGGGTTGAAGTGAATATGAAAAAAAGTTGGGGAAAGATTGGATAAGAATGGAAGAACATGAATTAAGGATCCTAAGGTGTTATAATAAGCCCAGGTTTGATAAATCCATGAAAGAGGATCCAAAGCCACTAAGCCTACAATATAACTATGGACTCCATCAGAAAAATTATGGACTCCATTAGTCCAACTTCAAACTCATACATTATAACTATAGACTCCATCAGTACCCTAGGAATTAAAGGAAAATTGTTGGAAACTCCATGAGTATCAAATCCATGGAGTCATATTATAGGAAATTCATAGGAATGGAGTAGGGGACTAGTTCTTTTGACACTTTCTTGTAATTTTTAGGTTTTGGAGATGATCAAAGGATGTTAATCACTTATTATAATATATTGGGAGTTTAATCAACTCTCCATGTCATTTATAAATCTCAAAAATTATTCCAAGTATCTCTACTAGGTTTATCACTTCAACCAATCTAGAATGAGAAAAGTGATCACATAGTGAAAAGAGTGGCAACTCAAAATTGGAGATATTTTAAGGTGTTTTGGATGGAGCTGAGCATATGAAGTATCCTAACATATGTCCTAAGACTTGTGGTATGTATCAGTTAGGGAGAATAAGGGGATGATAAGGACAAGTGTCAAAAAAGGTCAAAAAGGTATGATCATAGTGACAGATGATGATTCTTCTTGTGTAAGAGAATATAAATGATTTGGAAAAAATCCAATGTAGGTAGAGGATTCCTTATAACTTTATCTTATAAATTAAAATGAGAAACTTGCCCCTAGTTATCTTTTGAACAACCAATGAAGGCCAATGATGAATGTAGTTTCATGGAAGGTGCTTGAAGAGATGCTACGCCAATTTTGGAAGAGGATGATTGTTTAGAATAGACACATGCAAATAAGTTTATAACTCCTCTTACACTTCACCTACATGCATTGTAATTATTTTCCACCTTTGGACAAATGTTATTATGTATCTTAGACTTATTTTTTTTCTCTCTCTTTCTAATTTATATAAGTATGAGTCATTTTGGCCTTTATAAAATAATACCACATCTGGTATGGTGACACCCTATTGGAAAACCATTATACTCTGCTTTTAATCATTGAATACAAGTCTAATTCTGAGTTGTGAACATATTTGTCTAAGTGTGAGAGAGATGAATAGAAAATTTAAGTGATAATATCATCCTTGCTTCCTCTATCCTTCATGTTTAAGCAAGATTTTTGATCTAATAGGTCATGTGAAGTGTAGTTAGGATACTAGGATCCTCTTCAAGTAACTTATTATCTTTATGGTGTGCAATTTGACCTTAAATTAGTTGTCTTATTGATTGCCTCATTTATATTACCTTCACATTAAATCACTTATAATAGGATATTTTAAGGCATATAGTTGGTCTTAGAAAGATTTTTTATTTAATATAAGTATGATATTTTATGGGATATATCTTGGTGAATCACCACTTTAGCGTATTTTTACTTCATGAAATCTTCTAACTCTTTCCCTCTAAGTAAGCATTAGAGTAGTTTAAAAGAATTTCAAAGAAGATATAGGGATCTATCCCTCATAGTAATAGCGATTCATCTCACTTACAAGTTCTCACAAACTTGAGAGATGACTCCATGTTGCATCAAATTGTAGGAACTAAGTAATGAGTCCTAGGGTGCACAATATGATGCCAATAGTTCTGACACACCTAGTGGGACAAATGGTCCTAATTATTTCCATGTCAAGGTGAATGTTAGTCTTGATAAGCCCAAGGTTTCATAAGTGTTTCTAATTCAACATTTAGAAACTCTAAAAGGTGAGAATATCTAGTTGTAGATCAAGTTCTTTACATTATACTTCATGGTTTTCACTAGATCATCTTCTAGTAGATCCTTCAATAAGTCCTTCTACCTAAAAATCCTCTTGAAGAACAACATCCTGAACCATTTTTAGCATTTAGAGATTCATAATAAGAAGGTTTTGAAGAGGAAGAATAATTTTAGGAGATAAGAGATCAAGAAGAGGAAGAAATGATGGCTATAAGACATCCTTTTTGAGCCTTCCACACCCAAAATCAAATTAACCTTCCTACATATCATCCTATTCCTCCAAATGATACCAAAAGTCTCCCTAATTTTAATGGAGAAGGTCCTATTAGCCAATCCAAACACATTAGGGACATTTCAAACTTTTATAATTTCCACAATATCACCCAAGCTAACATAGCTATTAGATTACTTGGCATGTCTCTAAAAGGTAAGGCACTTGATTGGTATAGAACTTTATAAGGGGGTTGAATAAATCATTGGGGTGAATTTAGAGAGTTGTTGGTGAATAGGTTTGAGAATAAGAGTGACCATATCTCACTAATTCACCAACTAAATGTGATAAAGAGAGGTCCTAATGACTCCATGGGAGATTTCAATGAAAGGTTTCAAAGGACATGGCATACATTGCCACCTATCATGAGGCCTCATCCAATATTTTTATTCGCCACCTATCTCAAGGATATTGACAATGATGTGGTTGTAATTTTGTAATCAATGGGAGGATTTAATTTACTTGAGGCATATGAAATAGCCATTACAGCTAAGAATAGTTTGATATAAGATGGGAAATTACCTCCAAATGTATCCATGCCTTTGTTGTCTCATAATTTAGTTGAATCCCCAAGTATAACACAAGTTCCCAATACCAATATCAAACCTAAAACCACTCCCAAGAAGATGGATAATGCCATAGATAAGGATGAGATAATTCAGTCTTTTCAAGCCCAACTGAAACAAGCACAAATGTATGCAAGTGCTCCATCTAATCCTCAATACTATCCTTAATAAGTCTATATAACTCCACCCTAATACAATAACAAAGAGGCCAAGGTAAATAAGGTTTCAATAGGCCACCCAATGCCTATAATCCTAATTTTACTCCCTCCATAAGGGTTGTTGTTCCAATCCACACCAATCTAGTTCAAGGACATGAACATTTGGATCATTGGGGGAAAATGGAGAAGGTAATCAATCTTGGTAGCTTAATAAGGAGCTACTAGTTATGTTACAATAGATGAATAAACTCTTATGCAAAGGGAAGTTCAAGGGGAAGGTAGTAGCCAAAGTACTAGTTTTATGAATTTCTAAGTAGAAGATAATTATGTGTTGAATCAAAATACATCAGTTTCAAACAACACAAGGGATAAAAATATGGATTTAAGAGATACTATATTAACACAAGTGACTCTAAGTAGTGCCTCTCCAAGGACACAAAGTGCAAGTACCAATGTAATAGATCTTACTAGTCACACTACTCAAAGTCAAAATGTGAGCAAGGCTACCAAACCTCTAATATAATAAGTTTAAGCTACCTCATTGCCTTCAAGAATAAAATACAAGGTTAATAATTCCTCTCTAAAAATTATTAATTCTTTGAAGAATACAAAGAAAAGAATTTCTCTTTGGGAAGTCTTACAAATGCCTGAACAAAAGGAACTTCTACATGAATAACTCTCAAACATTCATGTAGCCCCTCAAGTTCCAAGATACAATGGTGTAGCCCTTACCAACACACATAATTATGTCATAGAACCATCCACCAAATATGAAAATCCTCCACCTTTTTACCTCACACTCATTGTGGGAGACAAATTGGTTCACAATTGCATTGTGGATAGTGGAGCTAGTACCATGGTTATGCCTAAGGTGGTTGCTAACAAGTTGGGACTGAATTATGAGCCTCATAGTAAGGGTGTGTTGTAGCTTGATGGAAATATAACCAAGATGGTGTGGTTGGTTAAAGTTTTTAAATTTTTCTTGCATGATTATCCAAGTTTACCCATCTTACAAGATATTTTAGTGGTTGATCTTCCAGCTCATTTTGCTATTTGCTTGTCAAGAGAGTTCATGGCTCAGATTGGAGGGTACCTTACATCTAATTGGTAATCTATAGATTTTATAATAAGACATGAAGCTAAATTAACTATAATAATATAAACCTTAGAAAGGTTCCCCATTAAACCATATGTGAAGACAAATTCAAATCAAAATTGTATAATTAGTGAGCAAGAAGAAGGTGCTATTGGTGGTGAAACATCCTTTCCCATTGAAGGTATTTATTACCTCTTTCTTGATGAGTATGGTATTGAAACTTATGATAATAATCATTATAAATTAATAGAATAAAATGAATTGGGGGTATATTGTATTCATGAGAAGAACATTCTTATACCATCACTCACTAATGAGGATCATGAACTTGATGGGATATGGGAAATGTTTTTTGATGTCTCTATAAGCAAAGTAGGGGAAAGAGCTGGTGTCATGTTGGTTTCTCCCTCAAAGATATAATATTACTCTTCATATAGATTACATTTTATTTATACCTATAATGTGGAAGAATATGAAGGCTTGGTTCATGGCCTCAATTGGGCAAATAGAAAGGGAATCAAGAATTTGAAGGTATATGGAGATAGTGAATTGATTATACATCAAGTGAGAAACCAAGCTACATCCAAGAACCCTTTGATTAATTTATAAAAGCATAGGGTGTTGGATCTAATTAAGGACTTTGATGCTTTTAATATTCAACCTATACCAAGAGATTCAAATGAACATGTTGATAGGTTGGCTATGATAGGAGCACACTTTGATATAGTTGCTTATGTAAGTAAAGATGAGGACCAATCTCACATCAAGGTCATTGTGAGACCTTATATTCTAGATAATTAAGTGTCTTGGAAAGTGTTTGAGAGTGATAATCACATTGTACACTTCATACAAAATGAAGTAAAATTTTCTTTAAAGAACCAAAAGAAACTTCACAATCAATATGAATAACAAGTTATTTAGTTGAAGACAAACAAGATACCTTAGGGGATGGTTAATTTAGAAGGAAAGGGTAATAATTTATAGAAATGAAGATAACTATGAAAGAATCTTGATATTCAATGAATTTTTTTTGAAAACTGGTAATATATGTTCTCTTTCTGAAAGGCAAGACTTCATTGAATTATGTAAAGAATTTATTGATATATTTTCTTTAAAATGCAAGGATTTGAAAGGGTTTGATCCAAGTATATCTCATCACACCATTGAGTTATAACCTATATCTAAACTAGTTAGGAAAAATCAAAGGCCTATCAATCCCAAGATAGAGGAACTAATGAAAAAATAGCTCACCAAATTGATTGAGTCTACTATTATTTTTCCTATCAAACACCCAAATTGGGTAGCTAACCTTGTAACTATTCAAAATAAGAGTGGAGAGATCATAATTTGTGTGGAATTTAGGGATCTCAATAGAGTTTCACTCAAATACCATTATCCACTACCTTCCATAGAGCAGATTTTGTAAGTGGTTTTAGGTTTTCAATGCTTGTCCCTACTTGATGGCTATTCAAGTTATAACCAAATATTGGTGAAAAAGGAGGATCAATTCAATAAAAAATTCACCATAAAATGGGGTAAATTTTAATATATAAATATTCCTTTTGGTTTATCTAATGCTGGTGCTACCTTCTAAAGAGCAATGGACATGGCCTTTAAAGGTTTGATCAATGAGTTTTTGCTTGTATACCTTGATGATATAACTATTTTTTCCAATGATGATAATTACCACATGAAACATCTAAGGAAAATATTTTATAAGTGTAGAGATTTTGGATTTTCTCTTAATCGAAAAAAATGTATCTTTGTTATTCATGAAGGCAAGTTATTGGGTCACATTGTGTCAAAAGAAGGCTTGTTTGTTAATCCTGAAAGGATTGGCCATTCCAAGCTTGTCTTTGCCTCTATACAAGAAATGTTTGAAAAGTTTATTGAGAAAGATCAACTTTGTAAGAAGGTTTATTTTAGGATTTTCTACTATGGTGAAGCCTATCACAACCATGCTCAAGAAAAACCAAGCTTTTGCTTGGACAAATGAAGGTAAGAATAGTTTTGAGGCAATCAAATAAGAAATTTCCCAAGCTCATACTCTCTTGAACCCAAAATTTTCCAAGTATTTTATACTCTATACTTTTTCTAACCTTGACACAATCTCAGCTATGCTTATGTAAAAAAATGATGAGGAAATTGAACAACCCATTACATTATTTAGTCAAGGACTGGAAGAATATGAGGTCAAGTACACATTTGTTGAGAAGTAAGCTCTAGCTATGATAAAAGGTTTGAAAAAGTTTAGGCACATGGTTTCAAATAAAAAGATACATGTCATGGTCTCTCATCCTAGCTTCAAAGAGTTCTTCCTAAGCAAAGACCTCAATGAGAAGAGAGTTGGGTGGATCACAAAGGTAAAGGAGTATTATGTTGATATTAAGGTAACAAAATTGGTAAGAGGAAAGGGGTTGTGTGAATATATAGATTCAAATATTCAAATTCTAAGGGAAGTCTTGGTCAATCAAGCTCATCCCCAAATAGTTGGTCACACACCAATTCAAAGTTAGACACAAGACATCATTGGTTTCTTCCAAAATGGTGAGTATCCTAATGGTTTGAATAAGTCACAAATAAGGTATTTTAGATTTAAAACCATTCATTATTATCTTATAAATGGTATTATGTTTTGAAAGGATGTGAATGGTGTGTTACTAAGGTGTGTTGACAATGAACAATTTGACATATTATTGGAAAAGTTTCACAGTGGTGCAGATGGAGGTCATTTCTCCCCAAAAAAATAGATACAAAGAGAATGAGGGTCAAGTATTATTGGCCTAGCCTCTTCAAGGATCGCTACTCTTGGGTTAGGAGGTGACCTCAATGTGCCTTCTTTTTGGGAAACAAAAACTTGTATCCCTTCTATTGAATCCCATGTAAGTAGACCAACCTTTTATGTAATGGGGCCTTGATTTCATTGGTATGATGAACCCTCCCTCTAGTGATAGACATAAATAGATATTGACTTCAATAGACTACTTTACAAGGTGGGTAGAGGCTGTAACACTAAAATAGGTAGGTAAAAATGCCATCTTGGAGTTCTATAAGAGCATCATAATAAAGTTTGGAGTTCCATACACTATCATTGTTGATAATGCAATAGCTTTCATGAGTGTCAAAACTTTTTATTGGGAAAAAAAGAAAGGAGTTTACTTGAGTACTTCATCCAATTATTACCCCCAAGGTAATGGATTGGATGAGTTAACTAATAAAAATATTATCAAGATCACTTTGGAAAATAATCAAAGAGCATGGGACATCAAGTTGAAAACAACCCTATGGGCTGATAGGATTAGTCCTAATAGGTCAACTAGAAATTATCCCTTTGTGATTATCTATGGAAGGGAAGCTATATTTTCTATATCTCAAGAACTACCTACTCTAGAAATTACTCAATAGCTGGAACTACTTGAGAATACTCTAATGCAAGTCAGATTGAATAGACTTATGTAGCTATAAGAGGCAAGAGACAATGCCCATAGGACTATGAAGAAGAAGTATTTTGACAAGAGAGTAAGTACTAGAGTGTTAAAATAAGGTGACATAGTTTTGAAATGGGATGAGGATAGAGCCAAACCAGGTAGACACACTAAATTTGATGCTTTATGGAGTGGCCCTTACATCATTAGCAAGTGTAAGCAAAATAAATCCTTTCAGTTGACCAAGATGGGTGGATAAGAGTTACCTATCCCTATGAATTTTATACATCTAAATTTATACTATTAGTCCTTATGAGGTCTATTCTAAACATAGTAGAATAGGTGTGTGTTTTTTCTTTTTTGGTTGTGATCCTTAAGTATTCTAGTTGAAAACATGTGTGTTTCCTTTGGGTGTGTCTTGTTGTGTGTGTTTCACTTTGGGTTGGTGTGTTTTTAAAAGGAATTTGAGTGTTAAAAAGGTGTTAGAGAGACTCAATTTCCCAATGGACAAGATAGGCTACTGGTCTTAGGTATAGTAGGCATACCACCCTTGCAAAATCACCAAGAATGTTGACCAAATTGATTATCTAGTCAATTTGGGTCAACCTATATAGAAAATTTTTATATTAGAGGGTTTATATTAAGTAATTTAGTGTTAATTCATGCTTTTAATAGTATAACCACGGTCAATTTGGCCCCACAAGTCATTTCAAGTCTTTTTAAGGTCTTTTCAATAGCTAAATAGTGTATTTAATGTCTTGTACAAATATATTGGGAATTATGCAAGCTTAAAAAGATTATGTCATCCAATATATATCAATTCTAACTTATATTAACTATATTATCTAACAAATTGGTAAAATATTTAGAAAAGAAGCAATTTTCTTGAAGAAATAAGAGGTTTTAGGCACTTATACAACCTATGAGGAAGAGTGGTACATGTGCGAAGGTTGAAGTGTGACCCTTTATATTTTTTGACCCATACATATGTTTCTTTAACTTTTAAAACACTAAAAATGGCTCAAAACCTTCCCATCTCTCCATTGATATCTTGGAAAGCATTTTTAAGTTCATAGATTTGTACTTGGTATGGTCATCTAGAAGAGTTTTAGGTCCAGTGCTTTTGAGGGAGGATAGTACATGATTTGAAATTATTTTTTATAGTATGAGTTTAGATATTTTTTGGATGTGATTTATGAACCATCTCTTATAATTTATCCACTCTATTCTTCTTTTCATTTCCCATACTTTGCAGGTCTCCTCTTTTGCTAAGGTGGTCTGTATGACCTAGTTGGTAGAATCACTTCGTGAGGTTTAAAATATCTTCTTGACCACATCCAACCTTTCCCATAGCCAATTTGAATGTGTGGATAACTATGGAACTTCCATGTTTCCCTTTGGATCTTCAAAAGAGTGTTTTCTAGTTTTGTAGATGAAGGTGATGTTTCCATGGTTTCAAGAGCTCATACACCATTGTGTTGATGTTTCATATCCTAAAAGATCTTGAGAAGTGTTGAGATAAATGTGAAAAACATATTGGTATATAAAAATGCATGGATAACTTTGTTTCCCAATTTTTGGTTTGCATGTTACTGTAGCAAGATATATGAGGCAATGAAACATTGAGCCACAATAGATGTAGATAGTCAAGGCTTTTCTTCACCATAACCATATCAATATTCTCTCAATAGTTTGAAAAGAAAGATCAAAATCGATCATGAAAGTATTAAATAAATATAAAAATGAATGGTTATGTTTTCATTTTTGGGAAAAGTAACCTTAGCTTCTCTGAAGTAGGATTTCACCTCATTCAAAACCTTGTGAATTGATCCATTTAGAGGTCCCAGCTGCCTTCCAAAGCTTATGTTTCATTGTAAAAAGGTGATGTGGTCATTTGATTAGGTTTAAGAATGATATCCAATGAATATAAGTGTATTTTAAAGGTGGCATGTAGAATTTAATTTCACATTAGAAGTTACAACAAGTTCAAAGCTCAGATGGAGTCAATACACCTATAAGTGGCCTATAAGGAGGATAAATTAGCAATGTGGATTAGTCCTTGTGAGGCATGTGTAGATACATGGGGGTAACAAGTGGAGTAATTTTGGATGTTTCAAAGTGTTAAATGAACATATACAAATGGATTCCCTAAGATTATAGCCCTCAGCTACCTTGTGCAAATCACCATTCCATACAACTATTGTAGCAAACCTATAACAATGAAGAAGTGAAAAAAAGACATGAATAAGGGAGTGGTGATTTGAATGGTACATAAAAAATGTTATATAATTAAATGAGGTTATATATACATTGAAGAGAACTCTAGTCTAGATGGTACATCTCATCTTAGCTGAAAGTACATCCCAGGTGTATTTAAGAGTGTAGAAAAGTTGTAATTGGCAAAGAGGTCACACTTTGATGAGGGTAATGAAATATTAGGAGATAAGGATGGATTATAAAAGGTTAAAAAGTGTTGTTTTAATATTATATGTCATTAAAATTCACTAACATGACTCCTACATGAAAAAATAACCTACAACCAACCTTCAAAGTGTCAAGAACACACACAACTGCAAGTGGGATGAAGACAATTGGAGGGTCAAATGACTCCACAAGGCCAAGTGAGAATCTCCAAGGCTTGAATATAATTATAGTAACCTTAAATAACATGATGAGATAGATAAAATAAGGAAAATTTATCAAATTTATCCACTTATGAGGTCAAAAAGGGCAATTTCACCCTCAACTTACAAACAATCATCTTCAGAAGTTAGTTTTGAGTTTCATGCTAGTTGGAGGGGTAAATGGGGGAGTTAAGAGCTGAAATTTGGTAAAATGGGTCCTCATGACCTAAGGAATACTCCCATGTAAGTGATAAAATATAAGGGCCTATACTCTCTATTTTGTCTCATAGATAGGCCACTTTCTAGGCTTAAAACTTGCAAAAGAGAGAGAAAATGGTGGAAATTGAAGGTTAGGGTTGAAGTGACTATGAACACAAGTTTTGGAAATATTTGATAAGCATTGAGAAACATAAATTAATGATATTAAGGTTTTTAAACAATCCTAGGTATGATAAACCCATGAAAGAGGATCCAAAGCCACTGGGCCTATAACAGAACTATGGACTCCATAAAAAAACTAGAGACTTTATCAATCCAACTTTAGACTCCTAAAATATAACTATAGACTCCATTAGTACCCTAGGACCTGAAGTAAATTTATTGGTAACTCCATGAGGATCAAATACATGGAGTCATAGTGTATAAAATCTATATGAATGGAGTAGGGGACTAGTTCCTTTGACACTTTCTTGGGTTTTGAAAGTTTTGGAGATGATAAAAGGATGCTAATCACTTGAGAGAATATGGGAATTGAATAAAATCCCCATGTCATTTAGAAATCTAAAAAATTGTCCTAAGTGACTCTTCTAGATTTCTCACTTTAGCTAGTCTAGAATGAGAAAAGTGATCACATAGTGGAAAGAGTGGTAACTCAATTTTAGAGATCTTTTAAGGTGTTTTGGATGGAGATGAGTATATGAGGTGTCATAAATGTGTCCTAAGAACCTTGGTACATATTAGTTAGGGAGAATAAAGAGATACTAAGGCTAAGTGTCAAAAAAGGTCTAAAAGGAGTGATCACATTGACATATGATGATTCTTCTTATGTAAGAGAATACAAATGATTTGGAAAAATTCCAATGTAGGTAGAGGATTCCTTGTAAATTTCTCTTATCATTACAGAAGAGACACTTGCCCCTAGTTATATTTGGAATGCCCAATGAAGGCTAATGATGAAGGTAGTTTCATAAAATGTGATTGAAGAGATGCTACACCAATTTTGGAAGAGGATGATTGTTTGGAATGGACACATATGCAAATAAGTTTCTAATTCTTCTCACACTTCACTTACATGCATTGTAAGTGGTTTCCACCTTTGGACACATGTCCTTGTGTCTCTTAGACTTATTTTTCCTCTCTTTCTTTCCAATCACTATAATTATGAGCCATTTTGGCCATTGTAAAATAATATCACATCTGGTATGGTGAATCCCTACTAGAATAACATTATACTTTGATTTTGAACATTGAATGCAAGTCTAATTCTAAGTTGTGAACATCTTTGTCTAAGTGTGAGAGAGATGAATAGTGAACTTCAGTGATAATATCATCCTTGATTCCTATATCCTTCATTTTTAAGCAAGATTTTTTATCTAATAGGTCATGTGAAGTGTAGTTAAGATATTAGGCTCCTCTTTAAGCAAGTTATTATCTCTATGGTGTGCAATATACCCCTACACTACTTGTCTTATTGATTACCTCATGTATGTTACCTTCACATTGAATCACCTATGTTAGGATACTTTAAGGATTAGACTTGGTCTTAGAAAGCTTTGTTATTTAATATAAGTATGATAGTTTATGGGATATCTCTTGGCGAATCACCAATTTAGCATAGTTTTACTTCATGCAAACTTCTAAATATTTTCCTATAAGCAAGCATTAGAGTAGTTTACATGTATTTAAAATAATATCTAGGGATATAACCCTCATAATACTAGAGATTCTTCTCTCTTATAATTTCCCACAAAATTGAGAGATGACTCCATGTTGCATCAAATTTTAGGATCTAACTAAAAATTCCTAGGGTGCAAAATTTGATGCCAACAAGTACCTTTAATCATTCTCCTAGTAGATAGAGATACCTTAGAGGGCCTTGTAATACCTTCAAGGATACATTTATGCATGTTTAAAAGGTATATCTTAGGAGATACCTTTAAGGTATCCCTGAAGGTACTACAATGCCCTTGAAGGTATCTTCTAGGAGATACCTTGAAGGGTATTGTAGTACCTTCAAGGGTTGTCCTAGTAGATACCTTGAACATGCACATGATCAAAATTTTATTTTAAAGTATCTCCTAGGGGATTTCCTTGAAGGGAGTTATATTACTTTTAAAGGGTCTCCTCATAGATACATTGAACATGCACACAATTGGAATTTTCTTTCAAGGTACTTCTTAAGAGATACCTTGAACATACACATGATTAGAATTTTTATTTTGAGGTATCTCCTAAGAGATACATTGAACATGCACATGATTAGAATTTTATTTTGAGGTATCTCTTAGGAGATACCTTGAAATTACACATGATTGAAATTTTATTTCTAGGTATCTCCTAGGAGATACTTTGAAGGGCCTTGCAATACCTTCCATATTGATTGTAAAGGTCCTTACAAGGGATTTGATATAAACATGGTACTTTTTTATTTGGAAAGAACCCTAATGGTAGCTTATATTTAAGAGATACCTTCAAGGTATCCTTGAAGGTAATACAATGCCCTTCAAGGTATCTTCTATGAGATATTTTGAAGTCTCTTGTATTAAATTAAAGGGTTCTCCTACTAGATAGATATACTTTTGAGGGCATTGTAATACCATCAAGGATACCTTTATGAATGTTTGAAAGGTATCTCTTAGGAGATACCTTCAAAGTAGCCTTGAAGATACTACAATGCCCTTCAAGTTATCTTCTAAGAGATACCTTGAAGGGTCTTGTAATACCTTCAAGGGTTATCCTAGTCGATATTTTTATACCCAACATCCCCTTTTCTTCTTCAAGAAATGGGGACCACTTTTGAATTTTGGCTTTATTTGTTGAACCTTTATTCTATTTGTTTGAGCAAAGTTCTAATCAGATTACTCCTTTGCCTTTACACTTAGAAGAACAAAGCATGGTATTATACATTTTATGGACTAACTTTATTAATGCCATTTAGGATATTTTGTTGAACTATGGTTTTCTGGGACTTAGTTTTATTTAAAGGAATTATTTAGGATTTGGTCTTCGAACATTTGGCTCAGGCCTTCTTTTTAAGATTTTTGGTCTTTGGACATTTTACTTGGGCCTTATTTTTGGAATTTTTGTTCTTTGGACATTTTTATCAAGCCTTTTTTTTGGGATTTTTGTTATTTAGAACTTATGTGTAGGTCTTATTCATCAGATACTATTCATTTGGAATTTTTGTTCATAGTTTCTATGTTAGACATTTTATCTAAATAATTGCTCTAAATGAATTATGTTTTATTGAGCATTTTGTATTGGTATTTTTGTTCTAATTTTTTTTTGCTCTTTGGGTTTTATGTTCAGGATCTTTGATCAGACAAATTGTCCAAAATAGTCATCATCAAATTTATGCGATTTAGAGATTTTACCCTTAGAACTTTTTATATCAGGTATTTTCTTAGAATATTTGTTCTGACAAATTTGGTCTTTGGGATTTTTATTTGGGCTTTATGTTTGGAAGATTTATTTGGATATGTTATAGTCTTGATCCCAACACAAAACCTAACTCCTAATTCTTGACTACTAAAATCCCACTAGACTTAGTCAATAAAGAAAAAATACTTCCCAATACTTGTAAAGGTCATTCTCCAACTAAACTAACAAGACTTGAACTATATAGATAATACAAAACATATGACTGTTGGGTGTTTATAATACACAAATTAGTATTAAATGTTAAATGCTATATATATGATATACAACCATCAACATATTCATTTCTCATAAATGAATTTAAAATATTTTGCTATCCTATGAATGAAAGCCCTAGTAACTTGAGAATTCATTAATAATAAAAAAACCACTATAAAAGGAGATTTTTTCATAAAACACACAAATAAACCACAAGCACTACATAGAATTAAAATGGCATCATCATCTAAGAGTTTTAGAGGATCAATTTTACCATCACCATTCTCTATCAAGGATTTAATTGAGTTCATAGACACAATATATGATGTAACCATATTCGATAATAGGTATGTAAATTACTAAAAATTATGGGATATTATGGACTCTATCTATGTGTTTTTTCTAGATGGAAATATATTTTCCATAAAATGCCAATTCATTACAAACTTGCTCTCCCCAAAGAGACAAACACTATACTCAGTTATGTCTAAGCCCAAGGTGATGCCTTACATAAAAATTTTATAATATTTATTATTTAAAAAGAATATTACATAAGATGCATTTCTACACCACATGGATAACTAGACAGTCATGGCATGCATCTTTGAAGTTGAGTTTCAAAGGTATTTATCACTACCAATTCCACATGCATTTTTTTATAAGCATAGAATAGTTTCATGGAACCAACAGAATTTAATGGATAAGGTGCTGAGCTCATGGACTTTCCCTAGGAAAACCATGACATATAAAGGAAATAATCCCACCCACATTAAAATTTTTAGAATGGGGGTGTGGATTGGGATGACATTACTTAATAGGGTGTATGACAAGCCCAACATCCAATTTATTATTTTGGATTAGGTGCATTTACTTCATTTGATGATGACTAGTGATGCAACTTTTGCATTGGGATAAATCATCAGCTTCTAATAGAGAGAATAGGTCTTGCACAAAATTCAATGACTCACTCTATCTAGCCACTTCTACATGATGTCTTATGTTTTGGATGCCATAATGGGCACAATTTATAAGGTCCTTGGCAAGATCTAGAGCCCATCCACAAATTGTGTTAAGAATCACATTTGTGATTATTACTAGTTTATGTATATTTATGCATATGCAAATCACATGGTTTGAATTTCTGATGATGTCTATCCTGAAGTAAGGTAGACTATCCATGGGTCTCCACTCCCTAGAATTAGAGAAAACATATCCAAAACCCTAGTTGGAAGGGGTGACTATTGGTTATACCCTAATTATATGGTAATTATAATTACTAGTCATAAGGTGCATCTCGTAAACCTCCCCAAATATGTACCAATAAGTTAGCAGATCAATAAATTAGTTATCAATTATAGTGGAGTGTCGAGGAAGACTTGATCAAAAATAAGAAAAGCACATATTATGGGTCACATCTGAGAAATGGTAGAATGTGCTACACGTAGAGGAAACACTTTGGAAAAGTAAGAAACAAAATAAAATGCTATCATTTGACTACCATGCCACATAGGGAATATGACCCCCATGGTCACATATAAAGACACATTTAAGGTTTTGGTATCCCATACCAACATATCCCTTATAACCATGAATTTCTATTTTTAAATGCAAAGGATGATGCTTAGGTTTTGGAAAGGACCCAACTTATGGGTTTGAAGGAGGATCACCTAAGTGTAATTCATCAAGATCCATCAATTTCAATATAATAAATGAATAAAAGGCTACCACCATTTAAAGGATGGGCAACTTCTAAGTTTTGGAAAAATGAGCCCTTAGAATAGACAAAGATTTAAGGGGAACCTTCATAAGAACTTCCCTTTATGTTGAGAGCTATCAAGAAGGATCTTGAATTAACTAAGCCTGATCCTAGGGGAGGTCTAGGGGATCTAATTGACTTGGAGTCATCTGATGAAGAAGCCACATATCACCTAGTTATATCTACATTAAAAATACTTACACTGTAATATAAATGCATGATTATACAATGCTAAGGGTAGTTACAGAAAAAGTTGATACCTTAAATTAACAAGGCTCTTCCTTAAAAACCAAGAACACTATTTGATATAGAATAAAACCAAGGAATCCCCTCATAGGTATTCCAATAGGTAATCAATCACAAAGCCTACCTTCAATTCCTCAACAATAGGAGGAAGAAGAATAAGGACTTGATGAAGAAGAATAATTGGAGAGAGCTAAGGCATTGAGCCTTACATCTAAAAAAGGGAAGGCATTAAGCATAGATGATTTAATAGGTAATAAGGCTCAACATTTAGACCATACTTCCCTATTTTGTGCATCTATTCCTATTTTTAGTTCAGACCCACTAAGTTTTGTGTTGAAGACTCATAGGGTGAAAGTTGTCACTTCCACCCTTGATGTTTCATTGACTTCCTTGTCTCTATTTTACATTATTATACTCACTCAAAATGTAGAAAAGGGTTCTACCACTACCATTTATCTATCTTCCCCCACACTACCACCCACATCCATCATGTCCACTATTAGTATTCCCTCTGAGATTGCCACATTTAGGACCATAAAGAAGAAAAGGGCAACCAAGAAAATTTAAATAACTATGGCCACTCCTAAACTCCATGTTTCATCCACACAAATCACTCTAACTATGTCATCCACAACTTCATCCTAAGAGACCACCATCATAAGATTAGATAAGGGAAAAGGGGAAAACAAGTCATCATGGTCCATCCACTCCCCCAATATGGAGGTTTTGATTGGTCTAAGATCATTTTCCCTCCCTTCTTAACACAATACTCAATTTAACCAAAAGACAATAGTCAATTTAATATTTTGAGGAGGTTATGGTTAAAAACACACAAGAGATAGACCCCAATCAACTGGCAATTCCTATATGGGATATTAATCTAAGACACAATGTGACTCAAATGCCCAATTTTAAAATCATATAGCTCCCATCAATAACAACCCTATTTTATACAACTTTTGAGAGCATTAAAAGGGTAAAAAATAGGAAGTTAGAGGATTGAGCTAGTAGGGATATCGTTCTAGAAGAAAGATAGGAGGTTTATGCCTTGTCTAAAAGGCAAAATAGATAATTGGGGTAGTCCTCCTATAATGAAGACTTTTGGTCCTTAGCTAAAGCACATAAATATGCCATGGTGGCACTACATGAGGGCATGAAATAGGCAAGGTAGGAGATAGAAGAATGACTGGAATTGATCAAAGAAAAACAATAAATGATTCACATTCCATTAGGTATTGAGGCTAAGGTAAAAGAGGCTACCTAAAAATGCTATAATTATTTAAGGGAATTAGAAGTAATGAGGACTAAATTATCCCATGATATTACCCAAGCTCATAAATTATTTAATTCTTTGAAGGTAGATGAGAATAAGTTGAAATTATTGATATTGTATACAACCAATAAGCCATACAACAATTTAGACCCAATGACACCATTAGAGGCATCTAATGCCTTCAATTTGGTGTTTATTAAAATAGAGGAAGAAAGAGAGTGGGTAAAAATAACTAAGGCATTGATCCCCAAATACCAAGAACATGAAACATTCATCTTGTAGATTTTGAATGACTTGAAATTGTCAAAGGAAAAGGATATTACATGAAAGATGATAAGCAGAATAAATTTTGATCAGCTTATTCAAGAAGATTTGGACAATTTTAAAGAGGGTTCAAAAGGGTTTAAATTGAAAAACATTGAAGTATAACTAAGGTTTTTAAGGAAAAAGGTAACTAAATTTGAAATTTTCAAAATCAACTTTTAGATGACAAAGGCAAAACATGCAAAGTTGCGAGGGTAGGTTGGCAGGGTACAAATACCCTCACTTCTAAACTTGGAAATTATATGGAAATAAAATGGCATGACTCATAAGTATTTTATTGAGTTAAAATCAAATAAGAAGCAAATTGAAGTGCCTACATCCATTTCAACATCGATGTCTATAGCTATAACTCCCACTAAAGTCAATGCATCCATTTAGATGTCAACCCAACCTTAAGTTCTAGTTTGGTGCATGTATATTCTAAATAGTAATGTCAATTTTATATTTATAGTTTGCTTATAATTTTAACTTATTTTAAAAATTTAAGTATTAATTTTGTAAACATGTACACATTGCATGACTTTGTAAAGGCTGACTTGAAATATTGCCAAGTGTAAGATAAATTTATATGTTGTTTGAGACCACAGTTAGAACTAAATTTCTAATTATGCCATGTAATGTATTTTTCATATTCTTAGAGGATGAGGAAATCCTTTCCCAAAGTATTTTTAAACACATTTAACCCATAATTATAAAAGGTTAGTATATTTCAATATACAAGAGTAGAAACAATTTTAATTTTTAGCTTATGTGTTTGTTTATTTTCTTTCCAATCTTTGCATAATTAGGCTTATCTTCTTTTGGTTATATGAATCAATAATTATCATGTGCAAAAGTTATGTAATATTTCTTTTTTTTTTATGATTGATATACTAGTCTTAGATGTGCAATAGATATTAAATGATTAACAAATTAAATTGGTTATTGGAAAGTAAGTTGATTGATTCATATTTTAAGTGTGTAGATGTGTTTTCATTTGGTGTAGTTTTTTGTGTATGTGCAACAACTATCTCAGATACCTCACTGGTCTAAGCCATAATCTCCTGAGTAAGAGTTTGAAACAATTTTTCTAAAAGGAATAACCTTTGACTAAGGCTTGTGAGTTTCTTATTTCAATATTATCTTAAACTACTTGGCCATGTTTGATTGTGTGTGTGCAACAAATACTATAAATAGACATCAAATTTGAAATAAATTGTCCACTTAGAAACCAACCAAAGAGATGATTCCTAAAGCCATAGAGTCTCTCTTTTTTTCTCTACCCATCCCTCATTTTAGCATTTATTTTGAGACCTGTCCATTCTAGATTAGTAACCATCTAGCCGCCAACTCATTTATATTTTAATTTATTTCTAATCCTCATAATAATATGATCCTATCACATCATGCCACCTGGCCCTCAGTCACACCCCATAGTCAAGATGCAATATTTCAATTTCATAATATAGAGATTACATAACAAGATGAAATTTGGTAGTAATTTGTTTAATCTTAGGTAACTAGATGTGATGTAGAAGCCATGTGACATTTGGGAGCAATGAGATGAAGACACATGGACCCATATCTCATGGTAATAATATGATCAAATAAAGCCATGAAACCCAATGAATACATGATCAAAGTAAAATGTGATACTTGGCATAGTAACATGGCATTTAGGCCCATTAAAAATTTCATATAACAAATTCACATGACAATGTGAGCCGATAAAAACTTGCCACTTATAAAAATAATAAAAGTTTTGAGGCCACATTAGTCTAAGGATGAAAGAGGTCAATTTATGTGATAATTAAAGATGAGTGATCCAATGGAAGGGAAACACATATAAATGTGTCACAATAGATAGGTCCACTAAGAGTTTCATTTAATACAACATTGCAATAGCATGATCTAATGAAAACCCACCACTTGGTAAGCTAGCAGGGGTCCTAAGACCACATCACCCCAAAACAAAATGGGTCAAGCTAGGAAACATTAAAAGGAGGTAAAAACCAATCCAAAGATACCACATGCCAAAATATCATGTTGTCCACCTAGATATCTAAATATCCAAAGTAAAATATTGGAATGCATGAAGAGATACTAGGTGTCAAGCATGTGTCAAGTACAACACCTAAATGACACATTGCTATCCATGAGTGACCATTGTTGGTAAAAATAAAATACTAATAGAAGATCATTTTGGTGGTTATAAATCCAAGTCATCTAAATAAAAAGTCTATCCTATGATGGGAAGACACGTGGACAAACCAAGAGTGATGATTGGCCAATTCCCCAAAGTGAATTTTCAAATCTATTGGAGTAAAAACAAAGAACCACTTAGGATTCATGTCAAAATAAATGAAATATACTTGCCATTTATGGCCCATATCTTATAATTCAAAATTTTGAGAAAAATTTGGGGTTTAATTCACCTTTACTATTTTTTGAAAACTCTAAAGTACTTTGTATCATTTTATAAGAAACTTTTGTGCATTCATTTGATATCTAGGCAATCTACAAGCTCATCAATTGAAAAATAGAAGTCATATCCAAAGTAGGATCATCTAGAGATAATAAAATAGAATAAGTTACTATTCATAAATTCATATAGAATAAATATAGTCTTTTGAGACACAAGATTTAAAGTAATTATATTGGCCATAGATGACAAACATTAAAATGACCTATTCTACCATGTGGAGAGGATGGTAGACTAGGACAATGATGATGAGGAAGCTCCCAGTGTTGTAGAAGAAAGGTCTAACATTTAACACTTAAGTTTGTAGGATTACACAAAGATGAATCCAATATATAGGTGTTCTCTTTTGTGGACTTAGTTCAAAAAAATTTCATTTACTCTAGGTGTGTTGATCACATGATCAATTATTTCAACTTTAGTAATGATATCGCTTATATAGATGGATTAGCCTTTCAAGCCTATTATGAGTTTTTGAAGCCTAAAATTGTTTATAATTAAGATACCATGACCCAATGGATCAATTCACATAATATCAAATAAGTCTTGAGAAGCTAGGTAAAGAACCCAAGGAGGTTCATCTGCAAGTATAAAATAAATCAGATTCCCATCACTTAGTTTAGAAAATGGGTGAGAATGGGGATGGCCATGATGAATAGGTTGAAAAAATAATAAAAAACTAACCACATGGATGAGAAATGGGTTCCATTATTTTCTATGATTATATATAACTCCAAGACCCCTCCCCTTAGGGAGATCATCTCTTGTAATTTGGCTACCAAAATCAAGAAGACCATGGCCAACCAAGGAAATAATTTCTATATGATGTCCTACTTGGTTTATTCCATCTGTGCTACTCTCAAGTTCCCCTAGTTTACAAATTAGGACCCAAACATGAGATGGACCATCTCCATGTCTTTAAAAAGGTTAAAATTTATAAATATAGGTAAGAGATGCAAGCTATTGATGACCAGTTCTATGTAATTATATATAAAGACATCCAAAAAAGAACTATGCCTAGACTATCAACAAAGATAAGGGAAACCCTTAGCACATTGAGTGCCTACTGGTACTACCTAGATTTCACCATAATCAAAATTGAGGGAATCAAGATAACCCTATTTAGATTTCCCACCATAATGTCAAACAAATTGGTTGAGCAGGAGATTTCTTTCCAACTACACATAGGAGTAGATGGATTACATAAAAGAAAGAAAAGGGGGCCAGTCCACCCCTAATTGGTCAACATCGATTGATTAAAAATTGAAACTTGGTAATCAATCATAGCTACTATCAAACATAGGTCCACTTTCAATTTGGAGAAAGATACAAATAAGCAATAAAACCCTATGCACTTGACATTCAATCATTAAATCAAACATAAGGTATCTCTCAGTATCACATATCATCATGAGATTGAGGATGGAGACAAGTTATACCTTAATTCAGCTGATACCAAAGAATTTAGGTAGAGGCTAAAGGCTACCAGGATCAAGTAGGTGAAAGGAAGATTAGATGGCACTAGGGTTTTTTAGGTATCCAAACACTAGGATACTCAAGCAAGAAGGTCATCATCTCCTATCCATTCTCTCAGTGTTTAATAATAAGGGCCAACTAACCCATAACTCAGTCATAGAATACTCCAGGCATCATCTCCTACTTTGGAGAAAAGAGGGATTGGCATTGGGAAACAAGTTGGGTAGGATTCCACCTTAGGGTTCCCATCTAATAGTACATCTTAGGTACAAAGTGATAATATAATGCAGGCCACACCTTAAATAGGAACAATATTAGCTCTTATTTTGATAAATTTAATGTTAACATTACCTCCCCTTCTTCCTACCAAAGAAGGAACAAGTGCTGCAAGTCAGGAACATATTACCTTACCCTCCTCTTTCTTTGATAAGAAAACCCTAAGCATATTTAAACCCCCCAACTCTGGGTCATGCCCACCTCCAACCTTATAGGCCCCTCACTAGACCCATAATTAGGTTTGTAACCATGTCATTGCCCACCATCACCTATTTTAACATATCATCCACTTTCAGGGTCTTGGTGATGGATAATTTGCCTCTAATCATACCTAGGCCTATGCCTAGACTTGACCTAAAATTACTTAAGAAGATTCCCACTATCATCTTTCCATAAATTTCCCTATTATCTGCTAGTTATTTAACTAGCACTAGTGCTTATTCATCCCCTAGCTCTGCATTCACATTGGTCATAACCACTAATAACTCCCAGACATTTACCTTTCAATGGCTGAATATAGCTTAACTATTACCTCCCTCATCATATCCCCCAGGTGGCTCTTCACATAAATCATGGATTAAGTAGATATATCTAGCCACTAGGGAGAACTTAGACCAAGTCATAATGGACCCTCTCTAGGTTACACTAAAATTCAACAAGGAGTCTAGGGAAATGAAGAAGGTGACCAAGAGGAAGGTCACACACCCTGACCAAACAATCCTCTATGAATCAAAATAAACCTTATTTGAGTTGACAAAGATAAAGAAGGCTAGATAGGGCCAACAAAAACAATATGAGGAGGACCCTCTCTTATATCTCCAAGAAACTATGGATGTGTCTACCATATGGGTTAAGGGAGTGTGACAAATAATGGTTGACTTGGAAAAGTAGTACAAGGCCACCTTACCAAAGTAGACCATAACAAGAGTGGAACATGCCATGGAAGAAATGTTTGATATGTTGAATACCTTGGCTTAGTATAAGGTAAAGGGAGATGAAATATATAATAAATTACTCAAGGTATAATCTATGTATGGAGGATACAATATTAAGACAATCAACTTGATGAGGTTGATCAAAATGAAGAAATTTGAGGACCTAAACCTAATTCTCTTGGAGGACTTGAGCATTTATTAGTCCTATGTAATTGGTAGGAGAAAGAAATTAAACTAGTGGATTGAAGTTATGAGGTCCTTATAGAGATCGCTTATGCAATAAGGTGACAAATTTATCACCTTACTAAAATATGATGAAATTATACACTTGGATAACAAAGATGGCTCCATCATTAGTAGGGATGCCTTTAGGGTTCAACTACAAAAATTCATTGTAAAATTTTGAAAGTAAGCCATGGCTAAAGGGGTGGCCTTCAGACAAGAGATGGTGGATTTAGTAGCCTATGCTAACCAATTAATAGAGAAGGTTAAGTCCATTAATGAAGTTGTGTGACCTCTCCTAAGTAGGCATGATACAATGGTCAGGATCACAACCAAGCTACTGAAGGAGCCTATAATCAATTTGATATTAATTGATATTGAGTATAAAAAATTCTCCCAAGTATGGAAATGGTAGATTGAGGCCCAAAAACAAACTTCCACCTCAGGAACCACCACCTCATCATCCCCTCTTGAAATGTCTTCTTCCTCAACTGGCACTAGTTCTCCATCTTCTTCTATATCAAGAGATTCATCATAAAAAATATGAATAGGATCCCATCCTAGCTCCTCAAGAACAAAATAGCCACCCATTGGGTTCCTTATGAATAGGAAACATGTCCCACGGTCCCTCAAATTACATTGTAAAATATTCCCATATTTTGAATAGGGAATATTTTTTTAACTTTAGGACATTAGAGACCTTATCTACTAATAGGTGTAATGTTACCCAATTCATTTTGTAACAAAATAAGGCATTAAAATGGAATATATATAGGGGTTTTCCCATTCATTGTAAACTTGAGATAGAATTTTGTGAATTAATGCAAAGAGAAAGTAAATTCCAATAATTAAGTCACTATTTCCATTATTTTCATGCATTCCTATTTATCAAGCTTTGTTAATAATATATGATATCATTTATTTAATGGTTAAAATTTTGTATTAGTGTTTATAATACATCTTTTTAGTTTGTGATTTCAGCTAGGCTAACAAAGTATGTTATGTATGCTCTATTTTCATCCTACTCTGCTAGTGAATGTGTTTAAGGCAATTTAATATAGGTAGCATTTTAAAGCATAATTTTTAAATATGAAAATTACATTAACCTTATAATCCTCACTTAAATTATGATATTTTGGGTTTAATCAATAGGATTTCATAGTTTTTAGTTTCATCTGCATTATTATCAGAAGAAATTGTTAGTAATTTGCCCTGTCAAGACCAAATTCCAACCCCTATAATAAAAAACTTTTCATGGTCATCATAATGTATTATCTATCAAATTAAGAGTAAGTTTTTCAATTTCATATTTGGAGTTTCAAGTTTCATTCTAAGGTTTTGATATAGTTTTAAGTAGTTATGTGATTTGAAAGTGCTCTAAAAAAGATGGCAAAAAGAGGATAGTTGATGACTTGTCATGAAGTTTTATAGCATAATTCACTATATGAAAGGTATTAAATGAGATATAAACTTGAAAACTTGATCAAAATTCATCAAAATTTTATTTTAATCCTTTTAGAAGGCTATGATATGCTTATATGACATTCAATGGCAATTGTCCTAAAAAACTATGTTTATTTTGCCTACAAGGATAAATTTTGATCTTTAAATATAAAATATGGTAATAAAAGGCAATTAAAATATTAAAAATACACTTTAAAATATTTTTATATATTAATTTATATTATTCATAAAGTTTCATATTTGGAAAAAGTCACTTTATGCAAGTTCAAGTGTGAAAAGGGTCTTTTTTAGGCTCCCACGTGCCAATTTTGGCCATATAAAGGTGTAAAATGACTTAACATTTTTCATAACTTCATTTATGAATTGTGTATCCACTCTCATGATCTAATTTTTTTGGTGAAAGCTTAATTTGTGAATAAAAGGTAAAGAAAAGTCATATTTCATGCATGTTTCAAGCAAAATACAGACTTGTACGATCATTTCATATGGTGGAGCTCATGATCATGAGTAGAAGGGTATAATAGGGGTTAAAGAATAAATTCATGGAAAAAAGAAGAAAAACAAGCCTAAAAGTGATCTCTTCTATTCACCTTATTAGTTTACACACAAGAAGAGCTCTTTAGGTTTGTAGGTGGTATGACCATGAAAGAGAAAATCCAGATTTACAATTTTTGATAGTGAAAGTAAACTCAAAGATATTATAACTAGAGTAAGTGGTGTTAAAATTGGTCATATTTACCTCATGAATCATCCCTTTGAATTCAAGGCATACATAAATAGTCTTACATCTAGGAAGGTAGTCAATTTTTTACATTTTCTCCTCATCAGAGCATCATATCAAGAAAATTCAAGTTTGCAAGGCTTATTAAGGACATAAATCACCCTTTCATGGAAGACATCACCTTTGTTCCACATGTTTATATACCAAATAGTTCTTAATAAGGTAAAAGAGTTAAATTCTATAATCTACAAGCAATAGAAGAAGAATTATACAGTCTAGGAGAGAAAGGGTTTCAAAATTTCTTATGTTCTTCTTGGTAGGGATATCCATCATATTCATATGTCCATCATGCAATTTTATAAAGTGACTATCCAAATATTCATAAAAAAAACCCACCATTATGTTCTCAAGGATTTAAAAATCTTTATTTAGCAAATGTTAAGGTTGTTTAACATTTGTTAAGGTACTTAATATATTCCTAGGTTTCAAATTTAGCTTCTTCTCCTCCTTCAATGACTCCTAAATTGATATTTTAGGTAGGGGCTAGGATCATGCTTGCATATGATGCTTCAAAGTGACTCTGAGATTTCCCTTTCATGCTCTTTTCTCTCCATCTTGTTTCTTCTCCATGATCATTTTCATACACTACCATTTCTCAATGTGATCATGTTCCTTTCACCATTCATTCATGGTTTTCATCTTCCCACCTCATCATCACCCCTTCTAGTTATCTCCATCTCACCATTCATCACATAGAGGAGTCATGAAAAAGTGAAGGGAATCATGGTAACTCAAATAGGTTATGCCCACCTTGAAACAACCACCTACAACCAAGAAGGCAACCTACAATAATACACCAATAGTCAACACTTTTAATGAAAGTATAAAAGGGAGGATATGCTAGAAGATGTCTTTTGAAGGTCTAGGCTCAACCTCTCTCATCAGGATGAAAAATATGGGAGGAAAATGGTCATATCTATGAGTTATTACTTTCTTAAGGCAAATAATATTCATATTTCCTAAAATGGATATACACAACCATCTCTAGTTGAAAAAGGATACAATCACCCCAAGGTTGAAATCATGGTCCAAATGCATAGTAGGTTGATATGATATTAAAGGGTTTTCAATCCATCTTATTTCTTCATCCATGGTATAATAACAATAAATTAGTCTTTATTAAATAAATCAAGTATCCTTAAGACACATATAGGATTGGTTTCAAGTCAAAATATGTTATAGTCAGGGGTCTGGTAGTCTTAAGACCTTTTCTAGGCTTGTGGAGGCTATTTATACCATCAAATGCATGAAATATTAAGATGAATAACCTCAATATATAACTCAATAAGGATACATGTGAGGTTAAAATAGGGCTAAGCAAATAAAAATGTGCATCTGCAACTAGCTTCAAGAGCACTGCTATAATCAAGTGGGTGAACCATGCTTAATGGAGACTTCAAGGGTATAAAATTTCAAGCAAGGTAATGAGATTGTTAAGAGATCATCATATAGAGATAAACTCATGGGTACTTTGTGTATTTTAAAAACTCCCAAATCATCTTTAGACCCTATCATAGTCCATTTAAAGGAGATCACATCATGTACAATGGTCTATATAGGAGAGGTTTATTTTCAAAATGAAATAATGGTGAACATGTGAAGAAGATAATAATATAAAATGAATGCATTAAGTTTTGGACTTTGGAGGAGATATCAAGGAGCCAAATTTAGTTGAATATTCAATTTCATGAAATCTTCACCTACAACTATTTAAGGGACTCAAAAAATATGTTGACATTCAAGACATTGAAGCAATAATATCTTGTATATTTTCAAAGTTCATCAGGTCTTGTTATGTTTCAAGAATCATTTTAGTTTCTTGCTTAATATTTTCATCCCAACATCTAATAGGTTTAGTAATTGATCCTAAATTCACATATTTAGAGGAGCTAGCCTCATAACTAGAGGTTTGGTCCAGATATAGGCATCCCAAAACCTTAGATCATTCCAATGTTAGTCCAAATATGAATTAAATCTAAACTGCTTGATTTCAACTAGGTGCTATCTGGGTTACTAATAGAAATCAAAGGAGATCTATTGGTCTTTGTTGTTATAAGTGAAATTTATTTTCTACACTACCTTACTCCCTCATTTTGAAAATTTTTAACATGAATCACTTTAGAGTAATGTTCATTATGTATATACATTTATTTATTTAAGAGTTTGGGATTATATTGGAAAATACAAAGCAATTTACATCATAATAAATTTAGGTAGATTATGTCACTACCATATTTCTATTATCCCTACAATAGGGTTTTCTTGCAAACTAGAAGGTGGTAATCACATAATCTTTCTAGAAAAATTGAGTGAAGCCCCAAGGTTTTCTAGGACCCACACTATAATCTAAGAAATGTTATTCAGTTGTTCATATTACATCCTTGACATAGACACACATCAATAGTCTGGAAGGACTTGAAGATGAATCTAATTTTTTTAACCTATTATTTCCTATCATGCACTTTTAGGTATTAGTACTCCAAATAATAAGGTGGTCAGTTTCCTTAAGAAATAGAAGTCGACTATATTTATTTACTTTGGGAGTAGACACAAATTCATCAACAGTAAGTTGGCTACTCAATTGAACTATTTCATTTACCCATATCTAGAGTTTTAAATCCTAATTATAGGTGGGGGTATAGTCAATTGTTTTATTAAATTCCATAGTATAAAGCTTTGGGAGACTACCTATTATATTATCTTATGTTTTCTATTATCATGAAAGGGGCTAACATTTTTTTTGGATTGTAATGGATCACTAATTTATGCATAATTAAGATGAAATTTGAGTAACTATTCATGATCATTCATTTAGAAATAAGGACATTTGAACTAATGGTTTATTGGCTAAATCTATGTAATTGGTTAGTTTTTACCAGATGATGAAGATGATAAAAAAATATGTAAATTAATTATTGTGTGACTATTTTCCATATAATTTAAACCAAACAAGGAGTCTACCCATAATGAATTATAACTGGTGGAGTCTACCCATTTTTGTCATATACACCCACTTGAATCCTTTGACCTCTTTTCATTTTGAAAGGTCAACTAACTCCCAAGTCTGATTTCTCTCTATGATAGAAAAAATAGATTGTGTAGGCCTAGGTGGGTAGTAACAAATAAGACTAAGTAAAATAAAAGACTAAGACTATAGAGATAGTCCAGACCAAACACTAATGTTAGAAATGCTCTAAATAAACATTAAAGAAGAGATGAAATAGGGAAGGGCAGAGTTATAACAATAAAACATCAAATTTGCATATATATTAAATTCACCTAAAATACTATTACAACTTGTTTAAAATGCATAAACTTATACAACTGTAGCTATTCAAAAGATTCACAATAGTAGAATTTATATTTTCCAAGCTTCAAATTTTCCATGTCAAGCTTCAAATTTTCCATATTGGGATTCAAAATCTGATTTTAATCATCAACATTTTTAGCATCCAATTTTACAATAGTAAACTTTTATAGTTATAACTATTCACAAGACTCACAATAACAAAATTTCTATTTTCCATGCTTCACTTTTTTCACATCGGGCTTTAAATTTTCCATATTGGGCTTCAAAATCCAATTTTCATCATTAAAATTTTTAGCATCTAATTTTACAATAACAAACTTATACAACTACAACTGTTCACAAGACTTATAATAGCATAATTTTCATTTTTTAATGCTTCAAATTTTCCATGTCGGGCTTCAAAATTTCCATTTTGGGCTTCAAATTTTGCATGCTGGGCTTCAAAATTTGATTTTCATCATCAAAAATTTTAGCATCTAATTTTATAGTAGCAAAATCTCTGGCTCCATAATGATGTCATGTCTGTTATCATAATTTCTTTAAAATTAAGACTCTTTCATATGTGAAAAAATATACTTCCTAAAAGAGTAATTACTGAAGATAACTACAATCGCTTGAAATAATAAACTCACCATTAATATTGTGGAGTGGAGGTTCATTATAACCAAAATAAACCTACCATTATGGTAGGGTGATCTTCATGTGTATTTTGATATCGATCCCCCAATAAGCCAAATTTAATTCAATGTCGATTGCTATTTTATTTGATGTTTTGGCCTTTAAAATTAGATAATAAAACCAATGTCAAAACATGTCAAATAGTCTATAGTCTATTTATATGTAAAAAAATTAGGTAACATTATCACTCTTGAATGATGACATTCCAGTCAAGAATGAACCCTTTATTAAATTCTAAAGCATACTATCATTGACACCTTGGCACAATATGAATCATTTTAATGTCACCATTTTAATCTCTATCACATTAATTTAACATGATTTTGATATTTAACATTGAAACCTAAGCAAAATATTAATTACTCAAATAACACCATATTAATCTCACATTAATTTAACATGCTCAGAGAGTACTTAAACAAGAATTTATTTCTTATGATGTGACTACTAGGTATTTTTTTCACCAATGAGACTATTCAAATAGGATTTTGACATCCAATAAGAACATAAACTATATTAATTATCTTAAAGTATTGATTTATATGAACATACAAATGATGTCAAATGGATCTCACCATATCTAATTTAATCTCATACATTAAACCTATATATTTAATTACTAATCAATGCTAAAATTAATTAATTTATTTTATTTGGTCCTTAATATCACCATATTCTAAGTGGAAAGACCATTTAGACATCAATGGGTCTTTGTCAAGTTATAAGCTGATCCTTTTGGTTGGTCTAGGTGATTCTCTGTAATTTTTTAAATTTGAAACTATTAAATATATTAGTTATTAATATTATTTGATTATAGTTATTAAAAAATGTCAGCTTGAATCACCCTAATATTCATAATTTTGATAACTATTGGTTTTCCACACATAAGGAAATAAATAATAATCAATAATAGTAAGCGCTAAACGACCCTAGAAATCTTCATCATTTCATTATTTCAATCATTTCATAATAATAATCCAGATAGACTATCCAAATCTTAGTGATTTCATAACATAAAATTCTAAACAAAGAATGAAAGGGCCAAGTCAACACAAAAAAATCACACATTTTAGATAGAGTAAAAAATATATTAAACATTATTAAGAATAAATACCTAAAAATAAGGATCTATAAAAGTGACAGTAAAAAATATGATCAACACTTTGAACACTCTACAACCTTCTTCATCTTAATTTGTCAGTGCTCTACAGTGTATGTTTGGAAAAAAATAAGAATATGTAGGAATAGGAATATATCTAATCATACATGTTCGATGGTTTTTGTTCCTCTTAAAAACATGTTAAAATTATATGGACCCCATTTTGCAAAGTATATTTGAATTTCAAATTTGTTGGGGACTCTCATCTATTTTTTGAATGCAAATGCACCTTGGGAGTAGTCAAATTGAATTAAAGGCAAGTGATATATTTAACATATTAAAATGCAATATATATATATTATATTAAAATATATAATATTTATTTAAAATATATACTAAAAAATATATAATGTAATATAATATAATATTACAATATTATATATTATATAATATATTTTAATATTATTATTATATAATATATATGTTAGTAAAGTTTATAAATCAAATTATAATTATATATTATATATTTCAATATAATATACTTCAATTTATATTATATAGTTTATAAATAATATTACTTAGTTTAATATATAAAAATATTATGATTACACACACACACACACACACACACACACACACACACACACACACACACACACACACACATCATCATCATCATCGTCATCATGACATATATTGTATGTATATTTGTATTGGTAAGAGGGGTTATGTAAATTGGAAAAGTGTAAAATTATAATTGACAGTTAAACCTAGTAATTTCAAACCCTTGACAATGTCAAAATAAGTTCATCTTTAAAGGTAATTGTGGGTGTAGATCTATCAGGATCTAAATTACCATGCAATGATTTAGTCTATGATGGCTTGTATTATTTATATAAAGAGATAGCCTCTTATCATGTAATCTCTACATTAAAACTGAAACTCCCTTAGTTTCAATCAAGGTGCATCTATATTCACTAGATAAGGAGCTCAACTATGGCTAATCACATTTTATCTTGGTGATTACAATAGATAAATTTATTTTGTTATAATGTCACTAAGAAAATTAAAATTGACCAAGAGGAATTTAAGATTTATACATTGAATAAAAAATTGAAGTGGACATATATGTTCCAAAGACACCATCTATTCCATGTATGCCTACTATGCCTAGTGATGACACATTCTCAAGTATACCACCACCACTTGTTTCTCCTCAAGATACTAGTAATGTTACATCCAAAAAATGTGGATGAAACTCCACTTAATATTATGCAAGAACCTATTTCTAAATCATTACCATCGGTTCCAAAGTTTCATGATGATAATTTTACTTCTATTTCCATATTTAAAATTTTGTAATTTTCATTATAATATGGTCTTGCAGAAGATTATTGAATATTTTATAATTATTATTATCCCTTAGATGTGATCCAAAAATCATGGTGGGAGAACCATCAAATGTAATTTTTTAAGACTCATATAAGTCATGAAGGTTATATCATAAGGAAAAACATCTGTTAATAGAATGCATATGGCCTGGGTAGAAACCATAATATGCATTCTCATCATATTAATATCCCAGTGGAAGAGGTTTAATCATATAAACCTCTATACATGTGTAGGGAGAGATATGAGTTGTCACTCAACTAGCTTCTTAATAAGAAACACTAGAGGATTTGTGAATCTAGTAATTTTTTATGTGTGGTGCATTCTAGAAAACAATTCAATGTGGTGCTACCATGTTCATTGTTTGATTGGTATCACATTTTGGTTCATTAAAATTAAATTTTTAAGATGGATTGATCTTAATTTTGTATTGGATGAGGCCAATGTAGTGGCCCCATAATTTAATAGCTTGTTTAATCAAGGAGTTTCATTTCTCAGTCATGCTTAGGGTCATCCTTCATGTTTCTCATAAGCAGGAAATTTTAATGCAATAAAGTGTGGTGGAAAGGGTTTAAATGATACTTATAATACAAGAGGGTTATGCAAGACATATTATGAATCAAGCACATATTTAGATGCCTTTTAGGTGTTCTTCTCAATGAGATAATTTTTTCCTCCAATGCTTTAATTATTTGTAATGAGGATTGTGAAGCAGCCCCACCTTGGTTTAAAGTATTCATTGAAGTTGACATCAAGGAGGATTAATATTTATTCCCACTCAATGTACGCTCAATGTTTGATGTGATTAATGGACATGAAAGAGGAACATCCTCCATATTAGTCTATCATATTTGATATCTAACCATGTCAAATGTCTATTGTGTTATAATTATTTAAATTAACTAATAGAGTCATAACTTTAAATTCAAGAAAGGTGACTCGCTATCACATGTATTTGAATTTGTGAATTTTATCTCAAAGGCATTCTAGGGAGCTAAAAATTAAGGAGTCAAATCCCTATTAAATAATTTAATCATGTAAATTAACAAATATAAATAAACTTATTTAATAATAATAATTATAATAAATGATAAACAAATTTAATTATTTTTATATTTAAAAACTATGTTTATTATTATTTTTTATTTATCATGTTTAAATCTTTAAATATTTTTACTAAATGATTTATGTTTAAATTTTATTTAAGAGAGGTTAGTTTTTGCCTCCTCATAAAATGAAACATTTTTTAATGCAATGCTATTTTACTAAATTTTAAATTTTTATTCAAGTGGTGATAAATAGAAAAGTAAATCCATATTGATAAAAATATTTAAACACTATCACAAATTTCATTGCAAATATTTTGATTATTTTCTACAAGTCTAAATCTCTCTGAATCTAGATAAGGTTCTATTTTCCAATCATAAGAATAATAAGAATGCCTCTGCCATTTACCAAAATTAACCATGCCAATTTTAATATACAAGTCCACCTCTAAATCCATTTTAATGACTTGGAATACATGTTAAGAGTTTTTATATATTCCACTTGAACTACAATCAAATGTTCAGAAAAACATTTCATACTTAATATAATTTTGACCACTTCATGTGCCCCTGATATTGAATTAAATAACCATAAACTATTCAGATAGTGGTAGTTATCTATGCTTCATCCAAGAATTCTTGAAAGTGTAGATCTCTAACTATGGCTTGTAAATATGAGTTGTTTCATTTGACTAAGACTCAAAATAGCAACAACTGCTAGATGGTTGTGTAGCATTAACTAATTATTTTTTAGTAAACCTCATCCATATGCATATTATAATAAAATGAACTAATAAGTCACATAATATAATCAATAATCATAGTGTCACTCCATGGTGCTCCATATAATTTCCATGCCTCTCCATAGATATGAATACAAAAAATTAACACATCTATAAGTATATGAAGTACAACATCACTAGTTATTTAAAATTATGATAGGAAGCCATTAGTTGGGAATTGTACTATAGCTATTTAATACTACCACAAGAAGATATGGTGGACATATTATGAATCTAGTAATTTTTTTGCATGGTGCATTATGTAATACAACTCAATGTGGCACCGCCATGTTCATTGTTTGATTAGTATTATATTTTAGTTCATTCAGATTAACTTTGTAAGATGGATTGATCTTAAATTTTGTATTGAATGAAGCTAATGTAGTGGCCACATAATTTAGCTTATTTACTATAAGGAGTTTTATTTATTGGTCATGCTCAAGGTCACCCTTCATGTTTCTCATAAGTAGGAAATTTTAGTGCCATAAAGTGTGGTGTCAAGGGTTAAAATGATACCTCTAATGCAAGAGGGTTATGCAAGAAATATTATGAATCAAGTAGATCATATTTGGATTCCTTTTAGGTGTTCTTATCAATGATATATTTTTTCTCTTCCAATGCTTTAATCATTTTTAATGAAAATTGTGAAAAATTCCCACCTCGATTCAAAGTATTCATTGAGGTTGACATCAAATGGGATGAATATATATTCCCACTCAATGTATGTTAAATGTTTATTATGATTAATATACATGAAATATTAATGTACTTATTCATATTCAAGTGGTGATAAATAGAAGAAGTAACTCTATTCTGATAAAAAGATATAAACATTATCACAATTCTAGTGCAAATATTTTGATTATTTTCTACAAGTTAAATCTCTATAAATCTAGATAAGGTTGTATCCTTCAACCATAGAAATAAAAAGAATCCCTTTACCATTTACCAAAATGAACCATGCCAATTTTTGTATACAATTCCACATCTAAATCAATTTTAATGACTTGGCATGCATGTTAAGAGTTATTTATATATTCTACTTGAACTACAATTAAATGTTTAGAAACACATTTCATACTTAATATAATTTTGACTACTTTATATATTCCTGATATTGAATTAAATAACCACAAACCATTGATAGTAGTAGTTATCTAAGTTTCATCCATGAATTCTTGAAACTGTAGATCTTTAACTATGGCTTGTAAATATGAGTTGTTTCATTTGACTAAGACTCAAAACAACAACTACTACTAGTGGCCAAGTGTGAACCTGTTTATTTTTCAAGTAAGTGTAACCAATCAACAAACTTAGTGAAAACATTGGATTTATTTTTCATTAAAAACACCCAAGTCATCCTATAAAAATCATCGATAAACAACACAAAATACCTACACCCTCTAATGGATGACTTATTCATGTCATAAACATCACTATGGTATGCATATTATAATATAATGAACTAATACATCACATAATATAATTAATAATCATAGTGTTACTCTATGTATTAAACCTCATCCATATGCATATTATAATATAATGAACAAATACATCACATAATATAATTAATAATCATAGTGTTGGACCCCCCACAAGGCTGATAATGCTTCCAAGAAATTATTTTTTTGGAATCCCATGCTTCCTTAATAAGTATAAATAATATCTCCTTGATTGTCCTGAATAGTCCTTCCACCTCCTGAAAGTCTAGGGTTCCCTTTAGAAGACTCATCAAAACTCAATTTCACCAAACCATGATAAAACTTCATCCATATGCATATTATAATATAATGAACTAATACATCACATAATATAGTTAATAATCATAGTGTTACTCTATTTTAATTAAACCTCATCCATATGCATATTATAATATAATGAACTAATGCATCACATAATATAATTAATAATCATAGTGTTGGACCCCCCACAAGGCTGATAATGCTTCCAAGAAATTATTTTTTTGGAATCCCATGCTTCCTTAATAAGTATAAATAATATCTCCTTCATTGTCCTGAATAGTCCTTCCACATCTTGAAAGTCTAGGGTTCCCTTTAGAAGACTCATCAAAACTCAATTTCACCAAACCATGATGGGGAGCCAACCATCTCACAAATATTCTCAAGGATATCTTAGGATCTACCAAAGACCTATTGTCAAGGTTGAGTTGCCACTCCTTAGTGTTGGTATTTTTTACAAGTATAAGTTTATTTTAAAAATGCCAAGCCTAAGATTGAGTTCTAATAATGAACTAATAAGGACACAAAACTTTTGTTGAAACACAAAAGTTTTTAACAAGTTGATATAAAATAGGGATCAAATTTCCAATCTCAATTGGTAGGTATACTTGTCCAAAAACTAATTTTTTTTAGTAAACCTCATCCATATGCATACTATAATATAATGAACTAATACATCACATAATATAATTAATAATCATAGTGTTACTCTATGGTGTATCCATCCAATTTCCATGCCTCTCCATAAATATGAATACAATAATTAACACATCTATAATTATGTGAAGTAAAATATCACTAGTTGGGTATTGAGATTTTACTATAACTGCTCAATACTACCACAATAAGATATGGTGGACATATGTGACCCATAAAAATTATCAATAATCAACTAAAAGCCAACCATATTCTATATGGTTAGGGACATAGTGAGATAAAAATATTTAAGGATGTGATTGGATTATTTTGATGACATATAGTGGGTGATTTTAGGAAAGTAATGGTGTATGAATTATATCCTTAGATAGCATTGAAGGAGAATGTTTTGCATTTTAGAAGGGTAAATGATTGCTTTGTTCATTTCATCATTCAACTATCTAAAAATGAACTCTTTAACTTAGCTATGGCCACTACATAGATAGAAATATGGGGAAATTGGTTCATACAGTTCTCAACCTTTAGTTATTTGAGAATCAATGGTTTCAAAGTTGCTCCTTATATGTTCCCATGAGATATCAATGATAAGTGGGTGTTAATAGAATTGAAGAGACAACTTGTTGAAACACAAAAGTTTTTAACAAATTGATATAAAATAGGGATCAAATTTCCAATCTCAATTGGTAGGTATACTTGTCCAAAAACTAATTTTTTTTAGTAAACCTCATCCATATGCATATTATAATATAATGAACTAATACATCACATAATATAATTAATAATCATAGTGTTACTCTATGGTGTATCCATCCAATTTCCATGCCTCTCCATAAATATGAATACAATAATTAACACATCTATAAGTATGTGAAGTAAAATATCACTAGTTGGGTATTGAAATTTTACTATAACTACTCAATACTACCACAATAAGATATGGTGGACATATGTGACCCATAAAAATTATCAATAATCAACTAAAAGCCAACCATATTCTATATGATTAGGGACATAGTGAGATAAAAATATTGAAGGATGTGATTGGATTATTTTGATGACATGTGCCTTATGATAAAATAATTTGAGGCTACAATTATATCTATGTGCAGAGTTTTAATAAAGTAGTGAAATGTAATTAATAATATGTACAAAATAATTATAAGGTCAAATGTATGTATATACCAACACTAAGGAGTGGCAACTCAACCTTGACAATAGGTCTTTGGTAGATCCTAAGATATCCTTGAGAATATTTCTGAGATGGTTGGCTCCCCATCATGGTTTGGAGTAATTAAGTTTTGATGAGTCTTCTAAAGGGAACCCTAGACTTTCAGGAGGTGGAAGGACTATTCAGGACAATCAAAGAGATATTATTTATACTTATTAAGGAAGCAAGGGATTCCAAAAAATATAATTTCTTGGAAGCATTATCAGCCTTGTGGGGGGTCCAACACTATGATTATTAATTATATTATTTGATGTATTAGTTCATTATATTATAATATGCATACTTGTAAAAAATACCAACACTAAGGAGTGGCAACTCAACCTTGATAATAGGTCTTTGGTAGATCCTAAGATATCCTTGAGAAAATTTGTGAGATGGTTGGCTCCCCATCATGGTTTGGTGAAATTGAGTTTTGATGAGTCTTTTAAAGGGAACCCTAGACTTTCAGGGGGTGGAAGGACTATTTAGGACAATCAAGGAGATATTATTTATACTTATTAAGGAAGCATGGGATTCCAAAAATTTTAATTTCTTCGAAGCATTATCAATCTTGTGGGGGGTCCAACACTATGATTATTAATTATATTATGTGATGTATTAAGTAAACCTCATGTTAAAATGTTTAAGTAAACCTCATCCATATGTATATTATAATATAATGAACTAATACATCAGTTAAAATGTTTAAGTAAACCTCATCCATTTGCATATTATAATGACATTGGATTATTTTGATGACATGTGCCTTATGATAAAATAATTTGACGCTACAATTATATCTATGTGCAGAGTTTTAATAAAATAGTGAAATTTAATTAATAATATGTACAAAATAATTATAAGGTCAAATGTATGTATATACCTATATACATATATAATAATTAAAGGAATATAAAATGTGAACATAGGGGTTCTTATGTCAGGAAATTTATTAAAACAAATCCATATTTACACTTAAACATAATTTACAAGTTTGACTCACACCTCAGTAAGTTGTTGCATAAATTAAATCACATTAGCAACATTTATGTCTACTCCTACCCATATAGATGGAGGAGTCTCAAATGAGGTCAATAATGAGACAAATAAAATATCATCATTAGTTGATAATAGATATAAAATTACATGCAAATACATAAATTACAACTTATAACACTCAAAATTACTTCTGTATATATAAACATCAATGAAGTAGTTGTAGTAATATATGAGCTACAAGATGGTTCACAATTTGGCTCAAAAAAAATGTTATTGTCTCCTATTACAACCTAAAATGTTACATATATATTATTGTAATTTATACGTAAAATAATTATTATCTTTTAAAAACTATTTATAACTTAATAGGTCCAACAAAAAAAATAACATGTCAAATTTAAAAGATACTTGCAAAGGTGTAGTTGAGATTTCCAAACCAAAAGTATGTTTCAAAAAATCAGTAACGAGAAAAAAAAAATGCAAAAATGTGTCCACAATGGAAATGTGATGAGAAACAAGATTATAAAATGTTGTGCATAATAAAATTTTATTTTACACACACACACACACACACGATAAAAGTTTCTTGTGCACAAAATTTTATAATCTTATTAATCTATATATATATATATATATATATTCCCTAAATCTAACCATACATATATATTTTTATTTTTAATATATTTAATATAATTTTTTAAATATTAAAGCATCATGAAAGGACCTCAATGTGTTATCATTAGCATTAATTTAAATTAATCTATGGAAACCATCAAAATTTAGGTTGTGTAAAATTAGTAGTAAATGCAATTATACTAAGAAGTGCTCTTATTTAAAATTACGATCAACATAAGGATTATAATATTGATTAATCCCCATATATTTGTAATTGACAAATACTAAAAATTGTAGAAGCTGAGCTTACGATACTGGGTACTATGCTAATGCAACTTTCAATGACATTCTAGAAACACTAAATGAGTGATTAACTATCCAAAAATGGCCCCAAAATGTAGTATTAATAATAAATCCATCAAATATGGCCCTAAAATGATGTTTCCATGGTGTCCATGTTTTGGGTTATGAAAACGTGCAACAATAGTTAGCTATAATGTTTTTTGTAATAGGGGTTAAAACCATATCATATATCCAATTAGAAACACCACCATAATTTGTTTACATCAAATCCTTCTCCTCATCTAATTTGAGTTCCAGTGCATTAAAAACCATAGGATCTACATTAGTGTGGTCAAGTAGCAGTTTTAGTTGGACCATCTCCATGTCCAATATCATAAGCATCAATATGTGAAAATTAGATCGTATGTTACATGAGGGTGTCAATAAGTGCCTTAAGTGCATGTAAATTGTTAATCTTTACAACATCTTTCACTATAAAGGGGATTGTCTTAAGATAAATTAGTTATTTTATAGAGAATCTCATAGGTTGATTAGGCACATGATATGCACCCAACCTATCTTAGCTAAAGCTTTTTTATTGGCCCTAAAACTCTTAATAATAAAATTAATAAAGAATTTTATTCTGGATATTAAAATTGTGATAAATTTTCCTCAAAAAATATGAAGTAACCTCATTATTAGAAGATAGGACATCATAACCATCCACCATTAGTCCCAAAAATTCTTTTTCATCAATTTATGGTGGCTTTAGTGTATTGGGAAATGTTTGAATTACATTAGAAGTGGCACATTGGTTTTTGTATTAGTGAATAATGAGCGGTTTTTTATTTTTTATTTTTTATCTCTCAAACTAATTTATAAAAATTTGATATTATCATAGTAAGAATTACATCTCTCTTTATAATATTCCCATCTGTCAATTTGACATGTTACCATTTAATTAAATTCACCTAAAATAATGACTCTAATGTATTTTTTAAAGAAGTATGGTAGGGGTTGGATGAATGAGGATCCCTCATTAGCCTAATTAATTCTTCAATCTCTATTTTTCTATTATATGTGTGACCAAAGCCTCTTGATTACATGGAGGTTCTTATGAAATTGTAGGAGGGTTAAAAGGTTTTATGATTTTTTAACTTTATTTTCACTTCCCACATTTTATTTTACATTTTAGTCAATGATACACAACCATCTAGTAGTTGTTTCCATTCTGAGTCTTATTCAAATGAAACAACTCATATTTATAAGCCATAGTTATAAATATACACTTTTAGGAATTCTTGGATGAAACTAAACTACTTAGGAAAATAAAATAATATTTTATTTTTGCTTAGAAATGAGTGAACAACAAACAAAGAAAACAAATTTTCCTAATATTAAAATAAGATGTTCATCCCACACTAAAATAATGAATTCAAAATATAAAATAAATATTTTCCAACATCTATAAGAAGAAAAAAATTGTAGTTGATTGCAGGTGTGTGAATACATGCATCTTACTATGCATTATAAAAACCACCAACAAGGTCATAGTATACATGATTAAAAATAGAACCAGTCTTGTCCATGAAAATTGATGTTCCATTCTCTAGCTCACTTTGAGGCACCTTCATCTGCAAAAAAATCTACCAAGAAACACATCTCACAGTCAGACCTCAAAATTAAAGTTAGTAAGCAATCATTCTGGTCTTAATAAACTATAGAACTTCCAAATTCCTTTGTTTCAAAATGAACCAAAGGATTTGAGTGGAGAAATAAACTCACTATTAATAACTTGAATAGAGATTCATTGGTATTAAATAAATTTTAGCTTAATTTTATTCATTTCAATAGAAAATTTTCTTATGACTAACGGAAATTATAGCGTGAAATACCTCATGGTTAAGTAAAATTTAATTGTCATTTTATAAAATAAAAAATTTATATAATTTGTATTTAATTTAATATTTCATAGAATTTTTATAACCAAGTTTGAAGGGATACAAAATTAATCATTTATATTTCTTAAAATTTGATTGTCCATCTACTTTACTGCCCATTATCGCATACCAAGTGTCATTTGCAACACCAAATTTAATGCTTTGTGATACATTATTTTAACTTCATGATATGTGATTAAAATTTTTAATTTAATTCCTACCAAACATTAATGTTTGATATATTTGATCTTTGAAGTAATATAAGTAATATTCTATACACATAGTGAAGTGTTGCAGAGTTTTACATCCATACTTGTGAGCACATTTTTGACCCCCTCTCACACATGAATTTTAAATGAAGAAAAAAATAAACTCATTTTCATGTTACATGGCATTATATAATACATTAAAGACATAAAATTTCATTTAATTTTGTTAAAAAATTAATATTATTTCTATACTATTAATAATATATAGATGTATTGAAATATATTATACTAAAAGATATAATATTGATTTGTAACCTATATTAACATATATATTATATGATATAATAATATTTATTAATATTAAAATATATTTTACAAAATATATAATATTAATATATAATTAATCAGTTTAATATATAAAAATATTATGATATATATTATATGTCAATATTTATATAAAAATCAATATAGTGTGTGTGTGTGTGTGTGTGTGTGTGTGTGTGTGTGTGTGTGTGTGTGTGTGTGTGTGTGTGTGTGTGTGTGTGTGTGTGTGTTGGTAATAGGGGTTATGTGAATTAAAAGAGTGTAAATCAATAATCAAACCTACTAGTTACTCCAAACCGATGACAATGTCAAAATAAATTCATCTAAAGTATGGGTGTAAACCTATCAGGATCTAAATCACCATGCAATACTTTAGTCTGTGATGGATTGCATTCTTCATGTGAAGAGATAACATCTTAGCATAATATCCTTGTCAAAATTGAAACTCCCTTGATTTTGATTAGGGGGCATATGTATTCACTGGATAAGGAGCTCAATTATGGGTGATCAAGTTTTATCTTGGTGATTAAAATAAAGAAATTGCTTTTGTTATAATGGCACTAGAAAAATTAGAAGTGACCAAGAGAAATTTTGGGTTTAGAAATATGATAAAAATTTGAAGTGGACATATATGTTCAAAATAAACCATCTATTACAATGTGTATGACTACTATTATATCACCACCACTTGTTTCTCCTAAATATATTATTAATAATGTTACATCTTCAAAAATTGTGGATGAAATTCCATTTATTATGCAAGAGCTTATTATTATAAATCATTACCATCGGTTCCAAAGTTCCATGATGATAATTTTACTTCTATTTTCATATTTAAACTTATATAATTTTTATTGTATGGTCTTGTAGTGGATTATTGAATATCTTCTAATTCTGATGATCCCCTAGATGTGATCCAAAACCCATGGTAGGAGATCCATCGAGTGTAATTTTTTTATGACAAGTTTGTTTCTATTTGATTGGAATGAAATTCCCCAAATTATATAAATCTACATTTAGATACAATCTATAAATAAAAAGTATATAATATATAGAAATACTATATATAGTAAGTATTCTAATTTAGCTGAAAATGGCATTGATCGTCTTGGGATGTACCAGTTAATTATCAAAATCCCCTTGAAAATCTTTCCAAAATATATAATTAAATCTTGTGTTTCATCTATAATTCCAATAATCTTGATAAATAAAGTTTTTGTGATTCTTGTATTAAAATATTTTTTTCAAGAGAAGTAAAGTTGATTAACCTATTTTAGTGTTTAAATTTAATTGCTTTTACATGGATGTGATTTGGCCATGCATTTTTGACCCCATTATTAGGCTTTGAAGTTGAAATGTTTAACCCTGACTCTGCATTGAGATATCACACCTTGTTGTCATGATTGAAAAGTTAATGTTTATAGATTTGTATGGTGTAGACTGCCTATGCCCTTACATAACCATAATTTAAATAAGCACACAAAATCTTTTCTCAAGAGGTTTTTGAGTTACTAGGTACGATTTTGTGTCACTTATTTTAATTACCATTTTAGGGTCAAATTTGTCTCCAAATATTAGTTTTCAAATTCAAGAAAGGTAACTTTCCCTCATAGGTATTTGAATTGGTGAATTAAATTATCTCAAAGGTGTTTCAAGGGGGCTAAAAACTAAGGATTCAAATTCCTATTAGATAATTTTATTATGTTACATATTCAAAAAATGTGGATGAAACTCCACTTATTATGTAGAACATATTATTTCTAAATCATTATCATCGGTTCTAAAGTTCCATGATGATAATTTTACTTCTATTTCAATATTTTAAATTATATAATTTTCATTGTATGTCTTATAGTAGATTATTAAACATTATATAATTTTTATGATCTCCTGAATGTGATCCAAACCCCATGGTAGGAGACCCGTCAAGTGTAATTTTTTAGAACTCCTATAAGTCGAGGGTTGACCAAATATACCCAGGGGTTACTTATAGGTGTAGGGGGAGATATGAGTAAACACTCAACCAAATTTATAATAAGAAAAAATGGAGGATTTATGAATCTAGTAATTTTTTTACATGATTCATTTTATAATAAAGCTTGTTGTGGCCTACCATGTTCACTATTTGATTGGTATCATATTTTGGTTCATTTGAATTAAATTTGTAAGATGGATTGATCTTAAATTTTCATGTATTAGATGAAGCCAATGTAGTGGCCTCAAACATTAGCTTATTTAATGTAAGGAGTTTCATTTCTTGGTCATGCTCAGGGTCACCTAGTTGTTCCTCATAAGTAGGAAATTTCAGTGCCATAAAGTGTGGTGGCAAGGGATGAAATGATACCTCTAATATAAGAGGGTTATGCAGGACATATTGTGAATCAAGCACATAATTTGGATGCCTTTTAGGTGTTATTTGCAATGAGAGATTTTTTTCCCTTCAATTCTTTAATCATTTATAATGAGGATTGTGAAAAATCCCCACCTTGGCTCTTTTACCTTTATTTACAAGATTTTGTCTCAAATACAAATATATATCTAAAGACATATATAAAAGGAAAGTCTATATAATAATATATGGAAATCTATTTATAGACATACTATATAAATATAAAGTGTTCTTGTGATAGTTGGAAATGATCTTGGTCATCGTAGAATGGACCAATAAGTCATTAGAATTCCTTAGAAATGATTTCTAAATGAGTCCATAGCTGAAAATGGAATTGATCATCTTGGGATGTACCAGTTAATCATCAAAATGCCATTGCAAAGTTTCCCAAATGAGTTTGTTGCTATTTTATTAGAATTAAATTCCCTAAATTATATAAATGTACATTTAGATAAAATATATAAATAGAAAGTCTATGATTATATAGAAATACTATATATAGTAAGTGTTTTAAGGTAGCTGAAAATGACATTGATCATCTTGGGATGTACCATTCAATTATTAAAATGCCATGGAAGATCTTCTCAAGAGATATAATTAAATCTTGTGTTTCATCAATAATATAATTTCTATAATCTTTATAAATAATTTTTTTTTAATTCTTGTATTGATTTTTTTTACAAGAGGAGTAAAGTTGTTTGTGTATACATATAAATTTGATCACTTCATTTAATGTCTCTAATATCACTATTAGTCAACACTTATTCTTCTTATCTAATTTATCCCCTCTAATCCCATATTAATATCCCCCCTTAGTCATTTATCTAATATCCCCATTTCTAATTATTCACTAAACTTATTATATCCCACTTCATCATTAATTCCTTTATAACATCCCTTAATCCTATCCTAATCTATCCTATTCATTAATTTAAGAATTTTAAATTCCCATGACCCACCTAACCAGCTACTAAGCCTATTTCTAGGCTCTCCTACACCCCTAGTCCATAATTATCCACCTAATACCTATCTAATCCTGTATCTAATCATCATCAAACACTAATAAGGATTTTAGAATCCTCCAAATCTAGAACTTTCTCTATTCTCACCCCTCCTCTCTAGAAGTCTCTAAATATAGAGGCTTCCAAATAATTTTAAATTCTCCATTTTTTATCTCCATTATCCAACTTTTAATTTTATCCATTAATATATCCATACCAAATATATTTAAACAACTCTATTCCTCCATGGAAGGCCATATTAAAAGTCCATAACATCTCCATGCTAAATCAATACATGAATCCATCATCTATAATCATGCCATCATAATGTCAAATTTTTGAGTTGAAGGTAATCTTAATCCAAATCATCTTGTTTTGACTTTGTTTAATCATGGTTTGGATCATTTAGCTTTAGGATCATAATGCTGGTTTTTTTTTATGAATTCATATATTACATTTAGTTCTAATGGCTCTAGATCTTACTTAGGTAGTTTGGTATTTGGATTGATTTAATTGCATAGTTTAATCCTTTGTGTTCAAATTTCCTAATAAATTTTGGTGACCATAGTGGGAGAAATACCTCCCAATATAATCATTTTTCATCCAAAAATTATTGTTAGAAGCCTACAAGTTTAATTGGACAAGACAAAAGCTAGTTTTTTGAAAATTTTACACTTACAGGTGGAAGTTGTGGCTTTACACTGGTATTCACAACCTTGTAGTCATGATTTCTCCTGAGAGCCACAATTTTTTCTTAACCATTTGACTTGACCACTAATTATTTGGATAACTGTGATAGTTTTTGACCCTTTGACAAAACCACAACTCATGACTTAAAACTTTATTTAGAGAGTTACGATTTTTCTTATAAAGTCACAATTTTGTCTTAGTGATAATAGTCTATTTTGTAGGTTCATCATAATAAATTGACTTTTAAAGTCATGTTTTTAACCTAAAATTAGTGGTATTGCCTTTTTTACTTTTGGTTTTGCATTTTTTAGATGTAAGCATAAAATCACTCATCTTACCTATTGATTATCTATTTTGTCCAATTATGTGTGCTCATCCTATGTGTGTTTTGAAGCTTTAACCACTTATGTGTATAATACAAGGTAGAAAGGGCATCAAGAATGAATCTACTACACCAAACCTAAGGCCACAACATCTATAATCTCATACTTATGATCTTGCCATGGTAAAGGTGGTATTAAGGTCAAAAGTTCTAGTTTTGTAATTTTGATAAAATTGCTAACAGTCAATTATTAATCTTTGACATGTAGGATTTTATACTTCATATTTTATATTTTATAGGGATAATTCATCACATAATCCTATATTTTACATATTATTTATCCCTCTTGGGTCTTAAGAAGAAAAATTTTCTAACCCTTTTATTATAACTAGATTTTTTATATCTATGTAGTTTGATGTGTGGTTAACAGAGTCAAGCAAGGAAAGAGGAAAAGATAGAGTCTCATATGTAGACAAGATAGACATAGGAAATAAGATTTTTTTCCCTTTATAAAAAATAAAAAATCATTAAACTTGAGGAATCATGATCTTATTTTGTGAAATTGTGGTATTGCAGTCTAAGTACTGATTTTACAAATTTTGCCTTTTTGACTCCTATTTTATCTATTATTCATTTTATATATCTATAGGATAGAATATAACAAAAATACTCTTGAAAATCTTTAGAATATTCAAACTTTTTTCATTTCAAACATCTTAATCATGATTTATATTTTTTTGATATATCATAAAATCAAGTTTTTAATTTGTCATAATCATGTATAAATAGATATTTTTGGCATCTAGATAATATGTCATAACCTATAAGAATATGTTTGGGTTAAATTTATAAATATTAAAGTTTTTTAATTTATCACAAAACCACTAATCTCAAATTTTTGCTAGTAGTGATTTTGCCTTGTCTAGTCATGATTTTTCTTAACAATTATGGTTTTGTAGGTTAACCATCATGGTTAACTAGCTACTACAAAAAAATAACTCATGAATTGTGATATTTCACTATGTATCTATGATATTGACCTTTAGAGTTATGATTTTTCATTATTTTTTCCTTTGATTTGGTCTTTTTTGAGAGTATTTTAGAGTCAAAATTTTATGATTTTTGAGTCATTATGGGTCTTGTGCAAGGCCCAAATTGCCTTTGGCATCAGAGGTAGGGAACACACCTAGGGCGCTACCATCAGACCCTATAAGGGGTACTAACCCTTGAAATTTATGGGAGATACCACCCTAAGACCCCCACATCATGGCCCACTCACCCAAAGAAGTTATAGAGTCAAATCACAATTTTATGTTGTTTTTCATAAGGCTTATTAGACTAGCACTTTGTTTCTTATAGGGGTGAATTTAGAGGATATTTTATCTAACTAACATCATATTTTTGTAGGTCATATTTTTGTATAATATCATTTCTTTCAAGTTCCCCCTTAATATTATCAGTTAAAATCCTAATCATTGTTTTGTAGGTTACCTATTTTTGAGTGCCAAAGTCAAATTACTAATCATGTGATTACATGCCACTTGTCAAAGACTCTTTGGGGAACTTTAAAAATCAAATTTAAATCATTTTTATCATTTTGTCTTATCTTTTATATATATCTTTATCTTATGTATTTTTGTCTTTCATCTTGTAGATACATCACATTTAATTTTAATCGGTTAATTAATCCATTTTTCTTCTTGATTATCTCTCAGAGTTATGGTGGTGTATGCTCTCCTCCTTGCATCCTTGTAAAAATTACTAGAGGATAAAAAACTACCTATAAACTCTTTTCTATTTTTCTTATTCTAGAGGTTGGTGATGTGGATTTCACCACCATGCACTAGACCAAACTCTATGTTTCAATGGAGTCTAAATATCAAGAGAATTGTTATTTAGTGCCAAAACAATATTCCCCATAAAGGGTTCCATGGAGTGAGGAGAGTTTAAGCTCAAATATAAAATGTGGTTAGATAACATATTATATAGACTTTGGCCCTATTATACCTTCTTGTATATCAGGGATGCACCTAGACACCTTGTGCAAACCTAGTATAAGAACCTTTGGCCATAATAAACATCTCACTACAGGAGGCAAGATCAACTCTTAAGTATCCAATAAGTATAGACAAGGTTGAGAGGGTTTAATATATTTTATAATAGGTCACCAACCTACATAATCACCCATAAAGTTGTTATATGGTGTGAGCATCGAGTTACACACCCATCAATTTACTAATTATAGGTTTGTGGCTTTCTTATTTGGGTGTGTGTTATGATAAACCCATGCTATTTATGATCCAAGTCAACCTCTACCCAAACCTATACACCTATTGAGGTCATTTTCACATACCATCTTGTATATCTTATCCACATCATTCTATCCCATCCTCCTTTTTATATATTATCTTGCCTCACTATCTTGTATATCTTTATCCCATCATATTTTTATATATATATCACCTAGTACATCCTTGTCACATTTCCATTGAACATATTAGATATGTCTATAATTTTATTATCTTATCCCATTTTCCATATAATATTCATCTCATCCTATTCTAATCATCTCCACTCATCGTTGAACATTCCCATCACTCACATATTCTATTCATTATCTTGTATATCCTTGACCTATCCTCTTGTATAACCTCTTAGTCACATCTTATCACTAGACTACCTATCATTAGTCATCCTCCCATCACTTACCAATCCTAATCATAACTCATCATCCACATCTTGTCCTAAGTTCATACCTAATCACTTATCTTAACTTTGTCCTCATCACCCATCTAGTCTAACCTCATCCTATCTTATCCTAGTTGGCTCTTTAGGTCACAACCATATCCAAACCATCTCATATTACTCCTCTATTATCTTATCCTCAAATATCATCATACTTATCCTTATTATACCATCTCCATCACATAATCCTATCCCATCATATCTTGAGAAAAATTAGTCTAAGGTTTTGAGCTAGTCTTCTCATCCACATCATCTTATTATCTTAGTCCACTTGATCAAATCTCATACCTAGTCAATATTTTACTAACATCTTATCACTTTCAATCTAACAAAACCATAGATCATCAACCTAATCAAATCATCTTATATATTAATGACTAGCACCCATCATAACATCCTCTTACTACTTTGAATCTAGGCACTCATCAGATCCTTAATCCTTTTGCTATAGGTTATTAGCACCTATTACACTATCAGTCTAAAACCTGATCATATTATTTAATCCATTAGTCTATCTCATACTCATCTATCATGATAACTCATTCACTCATACCTATTTTATTTAAGAGACCACCATCCCTAAACCTTAGTCTACCTCCACATCAACCCTCTTTATTACCCATCACCATGAATCTAGACCCCACCTTCATAGACCAATACATATCTACCAATAAGGATGAGATCCTCTTATGAATTATTATGATGGGTGTTCCACTTTATTAATGTGTTGAACCATTAAACTCATTTCTCCTCCCATAAAATCCCCTTCATGTGAGTCCCATACCAATATTCCATCCACTACCTAGTCTCACACTAGTAAAGGGAACCCAACCTTGGATACCTCATTTACTTCCAATCCATCCACCCTGTCACACCAAAAACCATATGATCTTAAGTCTAAGGCTTCAATATCTAATTCATAAAGTGAATCAGATCCTTATTCCCCCTTCTTATGTCTATAGAAGCCCTTTTTAGACAACTAGTTATCACTAACATTATGGTCTATCCACCCATATGACATCTTGATCTCACCAAGCTAAGCCATCTAGGTATAAAGCTAATCAATATTGTACATATCACCAAACTTGGGGGCATATAATTAATCGATGTCATAATTTTCAATATTATGTCCAAGACTTCATTGACCATGGTGACATAATAATAGAGGATGAACCAAATGAATCTATATCCCTAGGTGAACATGAAAGGGTATGCCAAGATTTTATTCCCCATCATGATCAAGCCCTTCTCCTTCCAAACCAAGGTCAAGACACCACTCCCATATTTGATAAATCCTTCATCATATTTGAGTTTTCTCCCCATACACCTGTCCCTCCCATCTCTCATAAATCTGTTGAACCCATCATTCATCACCAATCACATCAAATACCCCATGTTGAGAGGTTAATCATGGATAATCACTCTTTTACTAAAATCATTGAATATTAAATAAAACTAGATCTTACATAAGTCTTATCTACATCTAGATCATGTTTAACACCAATATCACATTCCTTATTAAAAATGTCATCCCTCATTGATGTTGATAATGCCTATCTTTTTAAGGCTATCTCTAATCCAAACACCTTTGCTACATCACCAGACATACCTTTGGATCCCAATTAGGATGATGAAGTCATAACAAAGTTCTTACAATTTTTATATATTAAATATTGTAAGAGTGAATATAATATTATTTTTAATGTGACCACTACAACTAGTCCTAGTGGTCTTTTTATTGATCTTGAGGAGATTTTATCTAATGTCAAAACTAGGTCTCCTAGGAACCCCTATGAGGATCATTTTTCCCCATCACCACTCATTGACCTCTTCATATAATCTCCCCTACCTTCATTCATCATATATCCTTTCCTTCCTATTGATGATCATTTAATCACCTCCTTCCATAGGGATGAACATGAACATACATCATTGGACCCTTCCTTGAGAAATGTAATAAGTGCCATAAAAAAAAAGGTCCAATATCATATTCTAAAAGTCAATCATAATAATCACATCATATTTGATCCCATTAGTCAAAATAAAAAAGAATTAAATGATCAACCTAATTCAAAAATGTCTACTCCTAGTGAAGTCTAATATCTGGCACTGGGGGACTATCAAAGTCAAAATAATCATTGTATATCAGGTTAAAAATCATTATCCCTTGGTGAATCCTAAAATCAAGCACCAAGGAGAATTCAAAATTAATTCCTATCTTAAAATCAAATGATTTGATCGAATATAAACTGCATAGTCAAAATGTCTTGGATCTCTTAGAGTCTTTTATCACATGACACCAATAAAATGTAGAATGTCCAACATCTCCAATGATGTATATGACTGCTACTCATAATCCCAAATCACCCATCACACCTTAATATCATAAACCAATAAATTAATCAAGTCCTATCATCCATTCAAGTCCCATATATCCCCATCAAGATCTAATCACATCCATACCTCTCATTACCCTCTTGGGAAACATTGTCTCTCCTAGGGGAAATGATGATACCTGGAATATATATCTAGAGGGATCACAATCAAGAATCACACTAGGTCACATAGACCACAATCCATAAAATAATTATAACATGGTCCTAACATCACATATCCCTAGAATAGGTATTGGCTAGAGATCACAAAAATGTTTGTATCTTACATCTTTCCCTTCTTTAATAAATTGATATGCCATCCAAAATTCAAAAAAAAATTCATTCATCCAATAGTGAAAACTAGTCTTCTAGTGCCTTGGGTAAGTATGATGATGAAAACTAATTTATAGCAACATGGTAAGATAATCTATTATCCACATTGTACCTCAACACTTGGGGCTACAATCCATCCTTTTAGCCATCATACCCATCCTTTGCCTACCATCATATCATCCTATCTCTCATTCCCACTTGTCTTGACCTTTGTAAGTAAGTGAAAGGTGTATTGAGAACTATTCCAAAACCATCTTGGCATATCCTCCAATAAACACTTAGAAAACTAAACATATGGTTCCTTCATGATGTGGTCATTGGAAATCCCTAGTCCCTTCCTCTTTGGTCCTCATCCCCTTTTACACATCACCATCATCCTTCTATCATCACATTTATCATTCCATACATCCTCATCTTTATTTCTAGGCTTGGTATTCCCTTTTCTAGTAATCTTATTTGTATAGTGTACATACATATCCCCAAAAGTCCCTAAAAATTAAAATATGTCAAAAACTCCTAAAAATCATAAAATATGAAAAAGCCAAAAATAGTCCATGGTGTCTTGTCTTATGCCTACAACCCATCATAATATTCAATTCCCATATCCTCAATTCCATCCAACATCCATCTTATATCTTTCATCTTTAGACATTATATTTAGTCCTGAAATCCAACCCTAAGTGGTCACCCATCTCTCCAATATCATCCTTTTGATTAGGCATTACCAAGATTTTTAATATAGTACCCATCACTTCTTATCAGTGCCTTTTCATACCTATCACCCATCCAATCAATACTTAAAAAGTGTGAAAGGTATTTGATCCCATCATCTCTTAGTCTCCTTGCTAGATTGAAATCTTGTAGGGTTTTACCTTTTAGTAACCCTTAGTCATTCTAGTCTTCACATCTCTTTTCCTAAACCACCCTCCTTTGACCAGTTTTAAATTTGATTTCTAGATTAAACTAATATTCAAAAACTTCATGCTCAATCATGATCATCCTATCCAAATCCAAGTCTATCTTAAGTCCACCATCACATCATGATCATCCTAATCCAACCCATCACCTAATAACTTGTCCCATCATCAGATGAGAACTTATGATATTGCATGTAGATACTTATGTGTGCTACTTGTGTAATCTATGTTGTTTTACTTATTTTCATAATGTATATATCTTGTTTTTCTTATGTTTTATTTGCATCATGTCTTTTTATCTATTAGTAAATGAATGATGATGATATGAGGTCACCAAAATAATGCTTATACATGCCCTCAATGATGGAGAGTCTATTATTTACCCATTTGCTTTGGTACAATGTAATATTGGGTGTACTTATATCATGGGGCATCATACCAAGTGTTATATTAGATTGATTTGACTATGATGAGCCTTATGACATCTGTGATGTCTTGATCATCTATACCCTTATCATTTACTAATCATATAATCATCCTTAACCTGATCACTAATCTAATCCTCTTGACCCATATGGTTAACATCCAAGAACTAACATCATACTCTAATTACTAATCATCTTAATCATCCTCATCATCTTCTCCTTCATCATTTTCATCTACCTTCAAGTCAAAAATACATTATACTAAGGTATTTTCAAACTATTTAGGCAAGACTTGGCCACTTTTTAGCACCCATAAATATCTCAGCTACCATCACATCTCTCTCATCTTTCATCATAATCAAATCCTTGTATCAATCAAATATTTAAGTCATAATCTCAATCATTCATCAATAAATATATTGATCAATCCCCATCCCCATAATCATCTCCTTAATCTTTTCCAATAATCACTCGTACCTATTGATTGGGCCTGACAAGTCATAATACCCATATTTTTTTCCATTATCACTGATTGGTCAATTAATCATTTATAGTTTATGATTTCCTCTTTCAAATGGGGCATGACACGAACTATAAATTCATCATCATTAATCACATTATGGCTCATTGACTTGATGCAATGCCATCTTATCTTTTAGTTATTCTATCATATCATTTCTTATCTATCATCACATATATCATATTGATCAATTTAGCTTTGAGCTACACCCATCATTAATATTATCAAATCATCATCTTATCCTAACCTATATCTCTCCCTTTCATGAGTCCTTGATTGGGATACATTAAAATATTGTAGCTTTTTAATCTTATCATCATCATGTTATAGTTGATTCCCCTTTGGGATGTGTCCATGACCATGATAAAGTCATCTCTACTCCCTATGCATGTGCCTTTATCAGGGACATCATTAATCTATGACTCATTTCTCAAAGTCAAACTCATATTATTCATCTTCTCTCATTTGACATCCCATCCCATTATCTATATATTTCATCCCACCTCTCATTTCTTCTTTCAAGTGGCCATCCATCTCATTCTTACCTGCATGTCCCCTTGAGGGGGCATCATATCCACTAACATCATATCTACCAAAATGGTTTTTCTTTGAAATAGCATTGCTTATTACACTTTTAACCACTCAAAATGCCCTTTCAAATAGGGGAAAAATTTATTCATCTAAATTCACTCACTTTATTTAATATCACTATTAGTCGACACTAATTCTACTTATTTAATTTATCTCCTCTAATCTCATCTTAATATCACCCCTTCCTAGTCATTTATCTAATATCATAATTTATAATCATTCACTAACCTTATTATATCCCACTTCATCATTAATTACTTTAAAACATCCCTTAATCCTATCCTAATCTATTTTATTCATTATTTGGGAATTTTAAAATTTCATGACCCACCTAACAACCTCCTAAGCCTATTCCTAGGCTTTCCTACATCCCTAGTCCCTACTTATCCACCTAGTCCCTATCTAATCCCCTATCTAATCATAATTAACCCCTCAGAAGGATTTAATAATCCTTCAAATATATAACCTTGTCTATTCTCATCCTTCTCTATAGAAGCCTCTAAATCTAGAGGCTTTTAAGGAATTTTATATTCCTTTTAATTCTCCACCTTTGATCTCTCTCATCCAAGTTTTAATCTCATCCATTGATCTCTCCCTCCAAAATATATTTAATAAACTCTATTCCTCCATGGAAGTCCATCTTATAAGTCCATAACATCTCCATGCTAAATCAATCCATGAATGCATCATCTATAACCATGCCATCATAATGCCAAATTTTTGAGTCTAAAGTAATCCTAATCCCAATCCTCTTATTTTGATTCCACTAACATCATATATACTGAAATGGTTTTTTTTTTAAAGACCATTACTTATTCCACTTCAATCCACTCATAATTCCCTTTGAAAGAGTGCAAAATATATGCATCTAAATTCACTCGCTTCATTTAATGTCACTAATATCACTATTAATCGACACTAATTATGTTTATCTAATTTATCCCCTCTAATCCCATCTTAATTTCCCACTTCATAGTAATTTATCCAATATCATCCTTTTTAATAATTCAATAACCTTATTATATCCCACTTCATCATTAATTACTTTAAAACATCCCTTAATCCTATCCTAATTTATCTTATTCATTATTTGGGAATTTTAAATTCCCATGATCCACCTAACCACCTACTAAGCCTATTTTTAAGCTCTCTTACACCCCTAGTTCCTAATTATCCACCTAATCCATATTTAATCCCCCATATAATCATCATTAACCCCTAAGAAGGATTCTAGAATCCACCAAATCTAGAACCTTATCTATTATCACCCCTCCTCTATAGAAGCCTCTAAATCTAGAGGCTTCCAAGAAATTTTAAATTAATTTTAATTATCTACCCTTGATCTCCCTCATCCAAATTTGAATTTCATCCATTGATCTCTCCCTCCAAAATCTGTTTAAATAACTCCATTCCTCTATGGATGGCCATCTTAGAAGTCTGTAACATCTCCATGTTAAATCAGTCCATAAATTCATCATCCATAATCATGTCATCATAATGTCAATTTTTTTAGTGTAAGGTAATCTCAATCCCAACCATCTTATTTTTATTTTTATAATCATGGTTTAGAACATTTACCTTTAGGATCATAATGCTGATTTAAATTGTGAATTCATTTATTACATTTAGTTCTAATGGCTCTAGGTCTTACTTAGGTAGTTTGGTGTTTGGGTTGATTCAATTGCATAGTTTAATTTTTTGTGCTCAAATTTTATACTACAACTTAGATTTTAGTTTCATGTTTAAATTTATTTAATTTTACATGAATGTGATTTGGCCACATATATTTGAAATTTCATTTTGTAAAGTAGAACAAAGATTCATTTGTATAATTTGTATGTGATTTAATAGTTCGTATATTTTTTATAACCAAGTTCTAAGGACTAAAAAATTAATCATTCACATTAATTGAAATTTGACTTTCCATCTACTTTACTCCCTATTATCTCATGCCAAGTGTCACATACAATACCAAATTTAATGCTTCATGATACATGATTTAACCTTCATGATACGTGATTACAACTTTTAATTTAATGCCTACTAAACATTAATGTTTGATAGATTTGATCTTTGAAGTAATCTACCTCATATGCTATGCACATAGTGAAGTGTCACATAGTTTTAAATCTGTACATGTGAGTGCATTTTCTGACTCCCTCCTACACATGAATTTTAAATGAAGTAGAAACTCAACCCATTTTCATGTTATGTGGCATTATATAATATGATAAAGGCATAAAAATTCATTTAATTTTGTTAAAAATATAATATCATTTTTATATTATTAATAATATATAGATGTATTGAAATATATTATACTAAAATATATAATATATAATATTGATTTATAACCTATATTAACATATATATTATATGATATAAGAATATTTATTTACATTAAAATATATTTTATAAAATATGTAATTTATATATAATATTAATATATAATTAATCAATTTATTATATAAAAATATTATGATATATATTATATGTTAATATTTATTTAATAACTAATATAATTTGTGTGTGTGTGTGTGTGTGTGTGTTGGTAAGAGGGGTTATGTGAAGTGAAAGAGTATAAATCGATAATTAAATCTACTAGTTACTCCAAACCCATGACAATGTCAAAATAAATTTATTTAAAATAATTATGGGCATAAACCTATCAGGATTTGAATCACCATGCAATGCTTTAGTCTATGATGTTTGCATTCTTCATGTGAAGAGATAGCCTCTTAGCACAATATCTATGTCAAAATTACAACTCTCTTGGTTTCGATCAGGAGGCATCTATATTCACTGGATAAGGAGCTCAATTGTGGGTGATCAAGTTTTTTCTTAGTGATTGCAATGGAGAATATTTTTGTTACAATTGTGTTAAAAAAATTATAAGCAATCAAAAATAATCTCAGGTTTAAAAATATGATAAAAATTTGAAGTGGACATATATGTTTGAAAGACACCATCTATTCCAATGTGTATTCATACTATTATACCACCACCACTTGTTTCTCCTAAAGATATTATTAATAATGTTACATATTCAAAAAATGTGGATTAAACTCTAATTATTATGCAAGAGCCTATTATTTCTAAATCATTACAATTATTTCTAAAGTTCCATGATGATAATTTTACTTCTATTTCCATATTTGAACTTCTATAATTTTCATTTTATGGTATTGTAGTAGATTATTAAACATTTTCTAATTTTGATGATCCCCCAAATGTGATCCAAAACCCATGGTAGGAGACCTATCAAGTGTAATTTATTATGATAAGTCTGTTGCTATTTTATTGGAATGAAATTCCCTAAATTATACAAATCTACATTTAGATACAATCTATAAATGGAAAGTATATATATATAAATACTATATATAGTAAGTGTTATGAGGTAGTTGAAAATGGTGTTGATCATCTTGGGATGTACCATTTAATTATCAAAATGCCCTTGAAAATCTTCCCAAGAGATATAATTAAATCTCGTGTTTCATATATAATTTCTATAATCTTGATAAATGAAAAATTATGATTCTTCTATTGAAATATTTTTTTCATGAGGAGTAATTAAGTCACTTGGATTAGTTTCCTATTTAAATTCAATTTATTTTACATGATGTGATTTTTCCACTCATTTTCAACCCCATTATTGAGCTTATAAGTTGAAGTACTTATTTATTGGCTGAAGTGTTTAACACAGACTCTACTTTGAGATATCACATATTGTTGTTATGAATGAAAAGTTAATGTTTATAGATTGGTATGATATAAAACTCTTATGTCCTCACATAACCATAATTTAGATAAACAAATTAAAATCCTTTCCTAATATGTTTGTGAGTTACTAGGTATGATTTCGTGTCACTTATTTTAATTACCATTTTGGTGTCAAATTTGTCTCCAAATATTAGTTTGTAAATGCAAGTAAGATGACTCACCCTCACAAGTATTTGCATTGGTGAATTAAATTATCTCAAAGGTATTCCAAGGGGGATAAAAATTAAGGATTCAAATACCTATTAGACAATTTGCTTATGTTACATCTTCAAAAAATGTGGATGAAACTCCACTTATTATGTAAGAGCCTATTATTTCTAAATCATTACCAACAGTTCCAAAGTTATATGATCATAATTTTACTTTTATTTCCATATTCTGACTTATATAAATTTCATTGTATGTATTGTAACATATTATTAAATATTTTTTAATTTTGATGATCTCTTGAATGTGATCCAAAACCCATGGTAAGAGACCCATCAAGTGTAATTTGTTGAGACTTGTATAAGTCAGGGATTGACCAAATATGCTCAGGGATTGCTTACAGGTGTATGGAGAGATATGAATTTAAACTCAACCAAATTTGTAATAAGAAGCACTAGAGGCTTTATGAATCTAGTAATTTTTTTACGTGATGCATTTTGTAATATAGCTCATCATGGCACCACCATGTTCACTATTTGATTGGTATCAAATTTTGGTTCATTCAGATTAATTTTGTAAGATGGATTGATTTTAAATTTTCATGTATTGGATGAGGCTAATGTAATGGTGTCAAACTTTATCTTGTTTAATGTAAGGAGTTTAATTTCTTTATCATGCTCAGGGTCATCTAGTTGTTTTTCATAAGTAGGAAATTTTAGTACCACAAAGTGTGGTGGAAAGGGATGCAATGATACCTCTAATGTAAGATGGTTATAAAAGACATATTGTGAATCAAACATAGAATTTGGATGCCTTTTAGGTGTTATTCTCAATGAGAGAATTTTTTTCCTCCAATGCTTTAATTATTTGTAATGAGGATTGTGAAAAATTTGTACCTTGGTTCCTTTACCTTGATTTACAAGATTTTGTCTAATACAAATCTATATCTAAAGACATATATAAAAGGATTCAAGTCTATATAATAATATATGGAAATATATTTATAGACATACTATATAAATAGAAAGTGTTCTTGTGATAGCTGAAAATGATATTGGTCATCATAGAATGGACCAATCAGTCATCAAAATTCCTTAGAAATGCTTTCCAAATGAGTTGGTAGCTAAAAATGGAATTGATCATCTTGGGATGTACCATTTAATCATAAAAATTACCTTGAAAAGTTTCCCAAACATGTCTATTGGTATATTATTGGAATGAAATTCCCTAAATTATATAAATCTTCATTTAGATATAATCTATAAATGGAAAGTGTGTGTGTGTGTGTATATATATATATATATATATATATATATATATATATATATATATATAGTAAGTGTACTGAGGTAGATGAAAATGGTGTTGATCATCTTGGGTTTTACTATTTTATGGTTGAAATTCCCTTGAAATCTTGTGTTTCATCAGTAATATAATTTCTATAATCTTGATAAATGAATTTTTTGTGATTCTTATATTAATTTTTTTTTTCAAGAGGAGTAAAGTTGTTTGGCTTATAGTTTCCTATTTAAATTTAATTGATTTTATATGTATATGATTTTGCCACATATTTTTTATCCCAATATTGGGATTCAAAGTTGAATTAACTATGTTATTGGGTGAAATGTTTAACCCTGACTCTGGATTGAGATATCACACCTTGTTGTCATGAATGAAAAGTTATTGTTTATTGATTGGTATGGTGTAAACTACTTATGCCCTCACATAATCATAAATTATATAGCCCCACAAAATCCTTTCCCAAGTCTAGGTCTTTGAGTTACTAGGTATGATTTTGTGTCATTTATTTTAATTAACATTTTGTGGTCGAATTCGTCTCCAAATATTAGTTTGTAAATTCAAGAAAGGTAACTCACTCTCATAGGTATTTGAATTGGTGAATTAAATTATCTAAAATTTATTCTATGGGGAATACAAATTAAGGATTCAAATACATATTAGACATTTAATCATGTAATTAAATGAACAAATATAAATAAACTTTTAAAATAAGAATAATTATAATAAACAATAAAATTTTGTAGATGTTTTTATATTAAAAAACTAAGTTTATTATTTATTTTTATTTATGTTTAAATATTTAAATATTTTTATTTAATAATGTATGTTTTAAATGTTTAATATGTTTAAATATATAATTTAAAAAAAAAAAAAATTATATGTTACAATTTCTTATATAAACTTTTAAATTATTATAGAATTAAAAATTCCCACATGCTTCAAAATTAAGGTTAATTTTGTCTTTTTCCCTTTTCATTATTTTATCTTTCAATTTTCTCTCTCCATTTATAATGCCAAAAAACTTTCTTTTATTGATTGATAGGTTAACTATGGCATTAGTGGTGGAAGCATTGACCCCATTTTTCACTATCATTTCTATAGGTAATTCTTGTCAAGTATTTAATCTATTTAATGTATTTTTTTATTGTATCTAAAATGTTTGATTTTTTTGGCTTGACATGAACCTTTTATTAATTATTTATCATTTTAAGTTATGAAACCATTGAGATTCAGATATAACTAAATTTTTTCTATGAAATGGCTGAAATAATGAAATGGCAGAGATTAGGATTATTTAACACTTGTATTTAATAGGGACCCAAGTGGTGAATTTGAGGCAAAAGTAGACATTTTTTATTAACTGTAAAAAAATACTCATAGTAAACAAGTGTTGTGATGCAAGTGGGTTTCAATGGTTTCACCCTATCTCTATCTCCTTGCATTGTTTGTCTATTGGCTCTATTTGAGATACTGTGAATTATTTCTATTTTAGATTGAGTTGAAAAGTCATTTTTTGGCCTATTCTAGGTTATTATTATTTGATTTGAATTGTTTCCATTTTAGACTAATTTAAAAAGTCATTTTTTGGGGTGGTGATTTTTTCCCTCATGTTACATCATAAACTTTAATGAATGAATGATTGAATAACACCTAGCATTATTATTTATGGCGGTGAAATTTTCCCTCATGATTATATATTATTGGGTAGAGGGGTACCATGCATCATTATATGTTAAAAAATTACTTATAAAATATTTTCTCCTTAAAAATAGGAGCAACTATTGTTTAGGGAAATTTTTTTGAGGGGTGCGAAGTAGTAGGGGCTGAAGATTTATATGGCTACTCCTTTTTTTTAGATTTTAGATATAATTTTCATCCAATAATTTTTTTAAACACAATTTTTATATTAAAATGCTCCTAATTTCTCTCAGCAACATGTATTACACAAAATTTTAAAAATCATGAGACCACTAAATAGGAAAAAACTCATTGAATTATTATTTTAATTATCATTTTAGACTATGTCATTATCCCAAACCATTCATTAAACTTTTGTATTATATATGACCGTTATATACTTCCCTCAATCAAAATTTTCAACTAAAAAGTGGAGAGGTTCAAATTTGCAAATTTTAGGGTTTAGAGCTCTCAGCACCAAATCAACCTATGCAACATTTTTTGGGAGTAATTTTATAAGGTTAAATCATACTCATTTATCTCCAAAACATGTATAATGGTATCAAAATATTATCATAATATAATGGTCAAGGTGTTCATAGAGTATTATTCCTCAATTAAAAATATCTATATCATGAAAACCACTCAGTGCATAGATTTTTGTGTGTTTCTGGGTGCCAAATCAACATGCACATCACTTTTCAAGCACCATTGTGAAGGATCAGATAAAGTTAAATCACCTTCAAATTTCACATGATGGTATATGTTGAGATTTTTTTTCCAAAAATCTCATTACATCTAACACCCTAAGAAAGACCCCCTTTGTTTTTAAGGAAAACCCCTAAATCCTTCAAAAAACCCATCTTTCCCTTCACCTTGTAGAATCTAAAACTCTAGATGTAATTTTCACTTGTGCAAATTTATTTTCAATTTTTGAATCCCAAAAAGCACCCATACCCAAAAAACCATGAAATTCAGAACTCACCATATGTAAAATACATAATGAGCTCTGAATCTTGCCATGCACACATTTGATAGAATCCAAAACTTGGCATGCACTTTTCACATTTTCACAACATGAAAAGTACATGATAGTATCTGGACCCAAAAAAAATTTAATACCCCCCCTATAGATCCTAGAACCTTAGGTGCACATTGCACATTTACAAACATGCAAGGTACACTATAGTCTCCATGTTCTACCAAAATCCTACCCATTTATGCACTACAGGACCTAGAACCTCGAGTGCACTTTGCATGTTCCAAATGTGAAAATTACCTCATGGTTTTTTCCTTTTTCTAAATCCAATCACCTCATTATTGGAGAATGGACCTACTTCAATCAGGTCTAACCTCTACTAACTCACCAAACTGCTTCTTGGGGAATGCAAAACCTGAAGTGCACATTACATATTTTCAATGTGTAAAGTAAATGTTGACTCCTGATTCCTACTAAGCCAAGGCTTCCTATGGAGAGTAGACCTACTTCAATAAATTCTAACTTATAACACTAACCTTTATGAAGTTGTATTAATTACAAGGTTTTTCTAACTATTTAACCTAGTGTTTAAGGGATTTTACTATCATTTGTTAAACTACTAAATACATTTTGGAGCTCCAGCTATTCATGTTATGCTACCAAATCCTTGAGCCACATGTTATGATAAGTAACTATAATAGATCCACAACTACAAAAGACACCTTCCACATCATCCTCACTTGCTACATGATACTTTCTTCATGTTTTTTTCTGCCATTATTTTTTGTTTTGAAGTTTTTCCCAGTCATTTACATTTCTCGCAAGTTTTTAGATTGAGGTTCTATTATGATTACTAGTTAGGGATTTAATTTGAGATTTATCATTTAAAGGTTAAAATCATGTGTCTAGGAAGTCTAGGTTAGTCTAGGGTAATCTAGGGTTTTTATTCTTGAAAGCTTCATCTTGAGGATTTTCTAAATCTTACATATATCATTATCCAAGAAAAATCCTCATTTCCCCCTCAAAGAATTCACAATAAAAATATAAATTTTTGCCTAGCTAAAGCAAATATTCCCATGTATATACCCTCAAATTTAAAACAAAGAATATTCCTTTCCAAAGTTTCCCCCAGCAACTCCGTAAACACTGGACCTACTTTAGGCACCTAAATCCCCCATAAGCTTCTAATCCTTTATGGAGAGTGGACGTACTTTGATCACCTTCCACTTTTTATAGAGGTTTAACATGCTTCAATTACCATGGAGAGTGGATGTTCTTCCATCATCTCCAAGTTCCACCAGAGAATATAAGTGATCCAGACACCTGTAGATCCTGCTACCTTTCACAGTTGGTTTCTTGCAAGTAGTAACTTTAGTTTCCATTCCTCTCAAGGACAAGAAGTTCAAATATAAGTGCCATAGAGTGAATTATTATTTGGAGTCTAATATGGAAAAAATAAAAAAGCACAAATTTAGGTCACATTAACCTATGAGATTTTTGGGCTAAGGATAGGTGTAGTTTTTAAAAGTGACTAGATCCAGAGTATCTATGACTCTAGATTACCGCAAGTTGTAGCCTTCCCTTTATCTGTTCAAATACCTAAGTTTATCTTTAGAATGGTCCAACATTATGACCCTAATATATGAAAATTATATAGTGAGAAAGGGGAAAAGGTTCTAGATCTTGACCCTACCTTCATCAACACATTATTTTCAATTCCTAAGTTTGAGATTTATTTTGATGTAACTCCATAGAAATATACATAGTTATATGAAAATAAAAAGGATGGATGTTAGAAGATAATTAAAAAGCAATGGATCAAGACTCCCAAGCATTCCTCCACTAGATTTCCTAATAATATGTATATATTTAATTTCATAGAGGAGGTGGGAGATATTATAACATTGTTGCATAGAGTCACTAGCAATATTGATGCCAAGTGTTATCAGGACTAGATGTACCAGTATATGTGGATCATTAGAGAAAACAAACAACAGATACTTTAGGTCCAATTGATAATTGATTCCCTTCAAAACTAGTTGATAGAGGTGTAAATGATAAATAAGTTTTATATGATATCATATATTGTCTATATCTTAGCCAAATGAAGATTTTTCCCAGGACTCAATATAGTTCTTGAAGAAATAAATAGTCTTCAACTACTTTCTTGATATCACACTATAGGCTAGTAGACAATAGCTTAGGAGAGTTAATTATGCTTTCATCTACAACATCATCATCATGTTTGATCAGGAGCTTGGGAAAAAAAGGTTTTCCCAAGTAGTAAAATATGATATCACCAAATGGGATTCTTTCTTCATATAATTCCCCACCTACTCCTACATCAAGTCAAATAGATTTAGTGGTTATCCCTACACACTTCTTCAGTATGTAAGTGATAAATGGGAATTGATGGAGTTGGTTAGGCAAGTTGTGGATACACATAAGATTCTCTTAGATAAACACAAGGTAAGGATACATTTCCCTATTTCTATTAACCATTACACATGCAAATCCCTCTTGAAGGCCAAAATTTTTGAGGTGGAGATGTGCCAAATAACACTGATGACTCTAAAGTCCATACTTTACTTTGATCCGTATGGTAAGGTTACTATTTCCCCTTCATCTCAACTAATATTTTCACATCACCAACTCTGAGTGGTCATACACACTTAATTGATACATTCAATGCTTTGGCTTCCACCCTTCTACTAGTTCCCTAATTCACACCTCCTATTTTCATTCCATCTTCTACTCCCCCAACAAGAATAGCTACTTTCATTGCCTCCACTACCCCCATTTACATTGTTTCTATCATACAATTAGTAGAGCTTGGAAAAACCTATATACTTGGTGTAAATATTGATTTACAAACCACTGATGAGAGTGGATCTTCATGGGCACCTACAAAGCAACCAATGATATCATCTTCCCAATATTCTTTGTATGCAATTGGAATTTCATGATGTTCATGAATTAATCCTAGAATGGATAAGATAGATCACACCTACAATTTTGATTGGGTATACACTTGTTAAATGGGAGCATGACCAATATTGAGATCCACTAGACCAATTAGGGGATCATTTGTATCACTTATCACAACATATCATGATAAGAAGGGTCCATATCCTACAGTCTAACACAATCACACAACAACCCTAAAAGAGTCCTATGATTTGATATTTCACTTATGTTAACAAATAATAGAGAGTAAACTATTCTAATAACAAGAAAAGGAAACTAATCTAGTGTACACCAAATCTTGTTGCACAATGTGAGGATTTAGATTAAAAGCTATCAACTATGTATAGGGAAATTTAAATCAAGTATGAGTAACATCCTAATACATAGAATATGAAGAGTAATATCATTCGAGCCAACACATGCTAATTTTATCTACTAAAAGAGAGGATAAAAAAGTTGGAATATATTTACCTAAATGTGAACTTGTCATGATTCAATCTCTTCCTTGGCCAATGGGGCTTCTCAAGAGGTTGTTTTGGTTCATAAGGATCACATTGTTAGGCTAAAACATCCAAGACCTATCCACAAGAATATATTTTCCAAAATAAGAAACCTAAGCTAAGAATCCTCAAGTAAAATGGTAGAAGAGTAGATTGTGAAAAAGTGTGAGTGAATTATAAATCTTTATTACATATCATAATAATGACCAAAATGACCTTATATATATAGGAATATCTAACCCTAAAATAATTTGGGAATGTTAGTTGTGTTAGGTAAACCCAGTTGACCTAACACATTTTTGAGATAATGCCTAAAGTCTATGCTAGGTCAGTCAGAAGGATAACAAACCTAAAGAGCTAAAGTGAACCTAAATTGCACTAGGTCAACTAGGTCAACCTAGTTTTTTGAATAAGTCAAAAGGGTGCTAAGCAAAGAGAAGAAGGATAGAAAGAGGAAAAGACTAGATAAATGTGTAAGGGAGGATAAATAGATTAGGGAAAGGTTTTAGGAGATGAGAGGATTGGAAATAATGTGTAAATAAGGGACAATAATCTTGTGAAGCACCAAAGGTCTACCCACCCCTTTCCTAGTGAACCCCTTAAGGCATGCACTTATATAAATTGAGTTGTGATGGGTTCTTACAAGATGTAAAGCATCAGTATTTGATAAAAGTAAAAATATTATGTGTATACATATTCCCCACTTAAACATCATCATGCGTCACTAAGGTGTAATAGGGGATGGTGCTTTGAGAAAGAACATAAGGACACACACAAAAATGATGCTAAAAAAAGTTGAGGTATTTTAAAAATAATAACATTAATGAAAGTAACTGATAGAAAGGGAAACTAACTAAAAATTAAATAACTAAAAAGTAAAACTGATGCATACCTTGACTTGCCTTTTATCATGAGATGATTGCCAGCTGTGTTTTTAGTTTTGATTGTGTAGGGCACATGGATTGCTTTCAACAAACCCAATAATATAAAACTAAGGAGAAAAAACAAAAAAATGAAAGAAAATCCAAGATAATTGGTGTTATGTGGACAAGATGTACTTGGGAAGTTGACAAGTTGGGTGACAAGTGCTATGTTATACCAAATGACCAGGTCAAATAAGAGAAAATTAGGTAACCAAAAATCCAAGGCTACTAAAGACCAAACAACTCAAACAAATAAACATAAATTAAGAAAAGGCAAAATCACCAATTCAAAAGAAGGATACATGTTTAAAAAGGAATGATAAGCAAGATAAATCAATGGTAAAAACAAAATGGTAAAATAATATTGATGAGTGAGCAGTAACAATCCACATCTCACTCAACAATGGAAAAAGGTGCATAAAAGGGAAAAAAACATTGATGAGTGAGTAGTAACAATCCAAATCTCACACAATAATGGAAAAATGGAATGTATAAAATGGAAAACAACATTGCTGAGTGAGCAGTAACAATCCACATCTCACTCAATAATGGAAAAAGAATACGAACTTAGGTGTCCATAATAGTAGGACAATAAAATAATGATAAATGATAAAAGGAAGGTAAAATAATTTTAGTAAATATAAAATGAAGTGAATAATATGATCCAAATTTTAACTAAAACAAAGTAGTGCTAGCATGTTTTTAAGAAATGAAGAAGGAATTTAAAGAATAGGGAAAAGAGATTTGGAATCACAATTTGGATATCAAGGGGGGAGATGAAATGGGTGGAGGGGATAATGAAGGAAAATATAAGGTAGAGATAACTCTTTATGAAATTTAAGACACTCAAATTAGATTTGTCAAAATAAGAGGACTATCAACGTTAGGGACTCTAAAGAACTTCTCTTAGCTACACAAGTCTTAGGTCAACAAATGGAGTATATAGATCATCCCATGAAGGTTATATGCATGAAAATTAAAATGGACCTACCTCCCCATGACACGTTCCCCATTCTTCAAGACCCCTTATAGAACCATTGATCTATTCTGAAGATTGGGTACTTATATGAGAAAGTAGGTAGCACCATAGATTTTTTTTGAAATCTCCTATTCCAATCTACTGGCCTACCATACCCCAAAGGACTTCAACTCTATGTGAAGTCAAATGTGGAGTTTTATCTTCGATTAAAGATAGGAGATGTGCTTGTAATCACATATTTTGGTGTGATTTTGAATTTCAAGATTTGTATGTTGCCTTTTATATATCATTACCTTTTGTGTTCAAATGATTTGAATTTTAACTTTCTTTTGATGGCTTTTTCTATTCCTCCTCCATATGGATTTGGAAAACCAAACATGGGTGTTAAAGATGAATTTCATTTGAAAACTTGGGACAATGTTTCTAAGAGAGATAACATCAAAGAGAGTGGGGTCTAAGAGTCTCATAAATCTAGGTGAAATAAAAGTTCTATCTTGACTTTGACCTTGTTTTATCCAATGTGGAGATGAAATAAAGGGGAAATCAAGAGGAATGACACATGGAACAATTTAAATTGGTTCAAATTTAAAAAAATGTGACAAAGGGAAAAGAGGGATACAATGATAGTAAAGGTGTGATTCCTTATCATAAGAAAGAGGTAAATAGAGGAAAACATGCTAACATAGATTGTTATTCAAATTTCATCTAGCAAAAGAAGTAAAAACTAATGACTAATAACAAGGATCATAAAGAACATGAAAATAATGGTAATTTTATGAGGAGGGTCAGGTCCTATCTACATTCTTTAAAAGCAACTCATAAAAGAGATACCAATGAGGGTGATACTAAGAAAGAGAAAATCAAAGGGAGGGAGCCTTTGTATAAAGCGCCTCAAAAAATAAAAAAAGAAAGAAGATAAGTAAAAGATGGTGGTTTTGTGAGGGATTCTAGGTCTTATCCATGGTCTTACAAATAAAATCATAAAATAAAACCCAAGGGGTACCAAATCAAAATTGGTAAATAGAAGGAGAATGAAAAATAAGATAATGAAGACTATGGTACATCAATAAACTAAAAGACCAAAAAAGGACTAAAGGTTTGTATACGTATTGAGGGAACTACTATAGAGGGAGAGACCCATGCTTAAGTAACTTGTTACAAGTATTAGATATATATAGATATAAATCATGATAAGAAGGAAATGATTAGGCAAAGTATTTTTTTAGGAATTGAGCATTGGTGGGTTCCTTGAAAACATGGCCTTTATTGGTTTGAAGGTGGTAAGTACTTGAACCAAGGATATCTTTAACTAAGTATGGGCCCCACCATTTTTGGGCATATTTTCCTTCTTTGTCATGGGTGTAGTCTAATTTATGGATAAGATCACCAATATTAAATGTGTAGACTTTAACACATTTGTTATGTTGTCAAGCAATGCAAACCTTATATTGGTGGTTATGTTGTAAGGTAGAGAAAATATGTTCATCAAGTAGATCAAGGGAATGAAGGTGATCCTCATGAAATTATTCATCAATAATGATGTCATGAAGAGATATGAAAAGAGAAGGAAGCTCAACTTTAAGAGGAATAACTGACTTAGAACCATAGACTAACAAAAATAGAGTTGACCTAGTAGCAGTATGAAGGCTATTTTATAAGCCCAAAGTGTGAGATAAAGATGAAGATGTTAATCAGTGAAAGTTTCATGAATTATATTTTGAAGAATTTAATTGAGAATATTGTTAGTGGCCTCAACTTGACCATTACACTATGGATGGTAAGGCATGAAAAACTTGTGATTGATCTTAAATTTGGTACAATGTTGTCTAACATATTTATTTTTTAAATTACCACCATTGTCAGAAATGATGGTGTGAGGAATGCCAAAATGGAAAATGATTTGGTTTAGAATGAATTTAGATATGGTAGGACCAGTGACATTAACAAGGGGCATGGATTTAACCTACTTGTTAAAGTACTTGGTAGTGGTGGTAATAAAGATGTACCCATCTTGGGAGTGAGGAAGTTTACCAATGAGATCGAATTCTCATGAGGAAAATGGCCATGAAGATTTGATAGTTTGAAATCCAGTTGGTGGTGAATGAATGAGATCATCATGAAGCCAACAAGGATTACACTTTTTAGCATATTCAATACCATCTTTTTCTAGAGTAGGCCAATAATAACCCATACATAGGAATTTATGGGTTATAGCATGTATACTATAGTAACCACCATAAATTCCCCCTTGTACCTATTCAAGAAGATGAGGGACCTCATTTTGCATGACACAATAGAACAAGGTACCTTTGGAATCATGATAATAAAGGATGTTATGTCTAAATATGTACTTAAAAGCTTGTTTGTGAAGACATGTCTTTTTATGGGAATCCAAATTAGGAGGATAAGTTTGATGTTTTAATAATTTGATGATATCTTAATACCATGGGCATTGTTAGATGGTGATAGCCTCGATGTGGCAGAGAAATGAATTAGGAGGGTGGGTAGATAATGAAGATTTTACTATTTATATGATAAAAGAAGGATCAGAAAGGACTTGATGTGGATGAAAAAGAGAAGCTAAAGAGGCAAGAGAATTAGTATTGAAATTTTGATTTCTAGGAATAGGCTTAATTATAAAAAAGGTAAAATCCTTGGCAAGAGTGATTACAATTTGATGATAGGTGATAATATTCTCACTTTTACATTGATAATCAACATTAACTTGATGACAAATGAGCTGAGAATCACCAAATAATGAAGATATCATATGTCTAAATCAAGATTATCTCTCATACCTAAGATAAGAGCTTCATAATTGACCATATTGTTGGTGACATCAAATATAAAATGGAAAGCTAAAGGAATTATCTTTCTAAGAGGACTAGTGAGAATGTAACCTATCCCAGCTCCTTCAAGGAATTTAACACCATCAAAGTGAGGGGTCCAAGTATCCTCATGTAATTCAACATTAATTTTAGGCTCTTCAATAATTACCTTTGGTTTAGTAGTATTAGAGGAAGGGGATGATTCTTCAAGTTGATTAGCTTTAAGATCGGTAGTAAAGCTATGAAAATAATCTTTAAGAGAAATTGATTGATTAAGACCTTCAATGTAAAGGATATTATTATTTAGAAGGTTATATTAAAGGGAAGACGTGGATAGAATAGGAGTTGCAGCAAGTTGGTCAGCTATGACTTGCCCTTTGATAGATTTTTATGTGACAATACGGAGATCAAATTTCATAAGCAGGACCATCCACTTGCCAATTCTATCTCCTAAAAGAAATTATTTGGAGAATAAATGATGAAGGGGGTCAAAATGAACAATGACATAAATGGTGATGAAGCTTTTCAGATGCAAAATAGATAGTGAGGCAATCACGTTCAACTTTGGTATAAACATGTTTTATAATTAATGAGGCCTCAACTAATATAGTAAATGGCATACTCCTTGGCTATATCATCCTATTGGAAAAGTATTACCCATACTAATATGGTTGTGGAAGAAGAATAGAGAATTAAAGGTCTATTAATGGAAGGAGGATGAAGTGTAGGTGGATGAAGCAATGACTCTTTCATAGTGTCAAATGATTTTTGACATGGATCCATCCATTTCAAGGTTGTACCTTTCTTGAAAAGGGAATTAATGGAGTGAATTCAATAATCCATCTTAGGAATGAATAATCTAATTTCCCTAAATTTGCTTAAATAAGTACGAATATCAGGATTAGAAAGAGGAATAGGCATGTTGATAATAGTGTCAATCTTGGATGGATTAACATCAATGTCATAGAGAGAGACTAAGAAACTTAATAATTTTATAAATGTGACTCTGAAGACACATTTGAAAGGATTAAGTCAGACTTCATATTTGATGAGATAGTCAAAGATGATGGAAAGATCAGAAAGATGATTTGTATAGTGTTTAGATTTGGTGATAAGATCATTCACATATGTTTTGATAAATTTATGGATGATATCATGAAAGATATGAGTTATTACATGTTGGTAGGTGGCCCTGACATTTTTGAGACCAAAGGGCATTTAAAATAACAATAGGTGACCCATTCCATGGTGGAATTAGTATTATGTTGGTCCTCGAGAGCTATATGAATTTGATTATATCCTAAAAAGCCATCCATAAGATATAACATTTTATATTTGGCCATGGAATTGATAATGGCATATATTGAAGGCAAAGGAAAGTTATCATTAGGACAATCATGGTTAAGATTGTATAAATCAAATCAAATACGAATGACCATAGTGACCTTTTTCCAAACAAGAAAAATATTAGAAACCCATTCAAAATAATCCATAGGTTTAATAAATTTCTCAATGAGTAGTTTGATGATTTCCTTATGACATAAGTTGTTAACTTTGGGAGGAAATTTGCATTATTTCTAATGGATAGGTTTGGCATCAGGATAGGTAATGATGTTATGGACCACTATACTAGGGTTAATGTCAGACATGTTTTGGTAAGACCAAGTGAATGCCTCTTGATACTTATAAAAAATAGGCTAAAATTATCATGTTTAGAGGGTGAAAGTTCTTTGGAAATTATGATTGGTCCAGGGCATGAGGGAGTACCATATTCGATATGAGTTGTTTCTTCAATAAACATGGCATTACCATCTTGAAAGTGGTATGGTGCATTGGGTAAGGATGAAATTAGATTAGTTTTAAGATCAATGTTAGCAACAAGTTTTTTGAAGTGAGGAGTCTTAGTTTTAAAATTTCCAAGTTTATGATGTTTTCAGGGGATTTGAGGTTCTTGAGCATAAAGTAACTCAAGAATAACTTTGTCACTAGGAAAAGTAGGAAGAGGACCAAAATACTCAACATCTACTTCTAGATCTAAAATTTTATTACCATGGTGATCATATTTAGAATGTATTTGATAGACATCATTTTCCTTGGTATAAAGTGTGATTTTAGGAGTACAAAAAGTAGATGGAGTGTTGATGGGTTATTTGATAGGAGAAGGATTATATTCAATGGGAGGATTCAAAGGATGTAAAGAAGATGAAAGTACTTCCAGAGGTTTGGAAGGTGTGATTTGATCTACCACCCAAGGAGAATTGATAAGAGGATTAATGGGAAGCACATAACCCTCAGGTTATAAGTTATTATTTATAGAAATGGTATGCACATCCCAATTGAAAGCATGAATTTGGGCTAAGGTATTTAGATAATGCAAGACATCTAAGTCTCTAAATTGAGCTTGGGCCATTATATAGTTGTCATCATATGTGGGAGAAATTATACATGCTTAAGATTTAGGAGGATCTTTAAAAGGCAAAATCCTAGGAATACTAAATGTTAGAGGAGACATGGTGAGAGGATCTTGAAACAATTTAGCCACTCAAAAATCATTGCAAGTAAAAGCATCTTCATGTAAATATGGCTCTTGATCATTGCATGGAGGGGGAAATCGATAATCTCATCCATGAGAGGTGTTGTTCCCAAAATTTGTCACTCATTTTTGGGACAACATATGAACTATTTTGGTCCTGTAGGCCAAAAATTCCCTCTTCCCTTCTCAAAAATTGTTCTAGGCATTCAAATTCTCCATTTTAAAGCTTTTTCAACTAACGGACTTCACTAGAAGAAATCTACGGACTCTGGAGGCTTAAATCTATGGACTCTGGAGGCTTAAATCTACAGACTATGCAGGAAAGAAACAAGCTCTCAACACTTAGGCAATTTTAAGGTTGGTTCAATGCCAAGGTTCAATGACATCAACAAGATTAAAGAGTTAAGTGCTTCAGCAAAAGTTCAAAGTTTTAGCAAGTTCAATGGCTTCAAACGGCTTCAAAAGACTTAATGAGAAAGAAGAAGGCTTGAACCATTGAACCATTGAACCTTGAACCAAAATGGTTCAAAGGTTCAATGGGTTCAAAGCTTCAAAGGTTAAATAAGTAGTTGGTTCAACTATTTGGTTCAAGTGGTCAAGTGGAACACAAGAAGAAAGTGATTGAACTATTGAACCTTTGCACCGTTGAACTGCAGTTGGTTTAATCGGTCGGTTCAATCAGCTGGTTCAAAGGAATGCCTGAAAGCAAAGAGACCAAGTGCCCTTGCGGAGGGAAGTGAAGAAAAGAAGACTTTGAAGAATAAAGGAATGAACCATTGAACCTTGAACCAAATTGGTTCAACGGGTTCAACGGGTTCAATGAGTTAATGGATTCGAAGAGATCAAGGGACTTATAAAAATAAAAAAGTGATGGAACAAAGGATGAACCAATGAACTGATTGAACCTTGAACCATAAAATTTCAAAGTTTGAAGGTTCAAAGGTTTAAAAATTCAAAAGAAGTGCCAGACAAAGGGATGGTTCAATCAAATACCAAGAAAGTGATTGAACTGAGAAAGCTATTGAACTAAGAAAGTGATTGAACCAAGAAAGCAATTGAACTAAGGAAGTGATTAAACCAAGAAAGTGATTGAACTAGGGAAGTGATTGAACCATTGACATCCCCATGAATGTTAAATTTAAGATAATGAAATATCCATCAATTTTCAAATACGGTGCAGACCCTATGAACAAATTTAGTGACCAGCCAAAGAGATATCCCAAGAGCTCAGATCGCACAGATAAGGACAAAATATAGTGAAAGTCACCATGTGTCCCTTGTAAAACTTGGCAAAAAGTGCCAAGTGTCAATGTCTGTTATTTCTTACTTTTGTCTCATTATTGAGTAAGGACTATGGTGGGTCCTAGGTGAATTGCTAAGGTAAGCAGAGCACGCCAAGTGGCATCATCCATGTGAATCCAAATGAGTCCCACATGTTTTTATAGTATTTTTAAAAGCTCAGTGAAATCCACCATGTGCCATCTTCCATAGGACTCTCAAAGGATATCTTAAGCTTTTATAAGGTAAATAGATGATGCCAAGTTTCCTCACCTGCTTCACAATGGAAAGTGCCACCTATCCCTTCATCAGGAATAAAACATCGAGAGCTCAAAATATAGCAAGGAAAGGGGAAACGATGGAGAAAGATCAAAAAATATTTGCACATGGGATATGTTTCTAGAAGGTGAAGCAACTGACCAAGTGGACATTAGAGAGTGTGAACATTCAATGGCGTGGCCTGTTCTATTGCATTGAGTAAAGTGAAAATAGTTGCGTACACATCAAGAAACACATCAAGTGGCCCATATTTAAGACTGATGCTCGATTCGAACATAGCCCATGGATAGAATTTAAAAAGCATTGAAGGCATTTAATGCATTATAGGCCATCATTTTTGTGAAACAAAGTGCCATAGTCTTTCTTGGAGCACTATATATTGGACTCTCTCTTATTGTTTTAAGGGGATCTCTCTATTATCAAAAACAAAACTCTGCCCAAATTAAAAGTCATTACTGAGACTTTGAGCTCAGATTGTTGATCATATTTCATTATTTGAATAAGAAAACAAGTGACTTTTCAGACTTTGTGCTAGAATAGCTTGGTTGTTGGGGAAATTGTTCTTATGTTTGTTTACTTAATACATTTTTTGTCCATTTAATTAAATAAGCAGAATTAGTGAATGTAATCAAGAAGGTGTCCTGAAGTTGGCTGTGGAGAGACTTTGTGCTGCCATAATTATCTTTAGTTTGTTTATTTTTTATTTCTATGTAAGGGTTATTGGGATGACTTTGTGCCCTCATTATCCTTCGTATTTCACTCTTTAGCATTTGAGATGGATACTTTGTGCTACATTTCATCCTACTGTGTTACTACGCCTTGTTACAGTTACTTGTCACTACATGAAAAGTTCCTATTGTCTATTGAACAACACTTCTAAAAGAAGAGGAGTGCCTTCTATCATTTCATCAAGATTTATCTTTTGATTGGTGAATATCATATCTAAAAAAAGAGAGATGGATGGTGTTATCCTACCCCTGAGTGTTATTTTTCAGCTTATTTATAATAGATTAGCATATATATATAGCCCCTTCATACTTACAAGGAACCTCCCCTTGATGAGAGGAGAGATTTGTCCCCTTTTGATGTAGTAAACTTGCACATCTCACTGACCAATTTCCATATGCTGTGGTTGAAGGGACCTATTTTGCTCATCAGTTAGCTGATTGACAAAATATTCACCCAATAGTTTTTGGTGACTCTATTGGGGATTTACGCACAATTTGAAGCCTCAAGTTTCAGATTGAAGTAGTCCATACCCTTATCCATTATAGACTTTGGTGACTCCATTCTATGTCTTACCCATTATCATTATAGCCTTACCATCTCCCTCCACCTCCATGACAACTGGGATAGAACGTGCAATTTGAAGCCTCAAGCTTCAAGCTGAAGTAGGGCCAATACTTTCCCATTTTTTTTTACAATATGGCAGATCCACGATATACACGAAGCCAAAGGAATAAAGGTATTGTTGACCCTATATTTGAGTTGGTGTAGCAAAGTAATTTTGATCTATTTCCTTTACCATCTCACCTCCAACAAACCACGAGCTTTCCTCCTACTAAATTCAAGTCTCCATTATCGAGCAAAGCATCCATTTCCACTATTAATAAAGCTTTGTCAATACTTACCCCTATGAGATTTGTTATTCCACCTTTACATAGTCATACTATGGTAATTCAAGGCCCTTGGAGTAACTCTTTTGGTGCACTAAATTTAACTCCACCTCTACATGAGCTACCACGTAGTTCAAGGAAAAATTTCCCAAAGTTCTATGGTGATGGGAAGGTCCATCTTGATGAACATATTACAGCCTTTAGCATAGCCTATGACATAATAGGTGTGGAGTATGAGGATGTAGTAGTCAGGCTATTCATGGAAACTTTACAAGGTTTTACTGCAAACTAGTTCTATCATCTATACACCCAGACTATGAGTGACTGGAACACTCTCAAAGCCAAATTTGAAGCCAGATTCAAGCTTGCAGAAGATGTGCATGCCCTGCTAGCTCAACTCACACAAATTAAGAAGGAGCCTCATGAACCAATGATGGATTTCATAGCCTAGTTCGACAAGCTGAGGAATAGGATTCTTGTAATTTCTCAGTCTATAGCTGAGAATCTCAAATGTTTCTTCATCAGCTCTTAGCTACCTGAAGTGAGTTTTTTGCTGAGACATGCTGGCCAAATAGACCTTACTGTAGCTTAGGATTTGGCCACTAAGGTGGAAGATGACCTTATATTGGCAATAAAGATAAGGAGAGATCCTAACATAGGTAAATCTTCTTCATCTTTTGAATATTCATCTATAGGCACCACTGATCAAATGGTGCAAAAGCTGAGAAATGAACTGCTAGCCTTGAAAAGACAAGTGGCCCAAGGTATGTTTTCTCCTCCTTATTAGGATATGCCAAGGAGGACATTTCAAAAATAATCATATCAAGGCAATGCTGCTAGAAGTCAAGGGCAACCAAATCGTCTGCCTTCCCCATAGGGGAAACTTGCCATTGAAGCAACACCATCTAACTCTGTAGTTGGATATCTAGAAATAGAACATGATTTCTCTTTCCAACCTAAGTTTGAGCAAGAAAATGATGCTGATATTTTTACAACAGAGCAAGAAGAATCAGCTGGTGACTCCAACATTAGTTTCTTGAATTACCAAGATGAACCCAGAGATAAAGGTGAAGTAGTTGATGGATCATATGATGTATTCACCTAGTCCCAGAACCAGTTAGCCCAGCAAGCTGATAAAGTAAAAATAGGGGAAAGTTATCAGCTTATAATTTTAATTGCCAAATGAGAAACTTCTTTGCCTTTCCAGTCAAAGGACCCAGTGAGTAATAAAAAGGTAAATACATCAAGCATTCCTCCATCTTCAACTTTAATTCCACAAACTAGTACCACCCCTCCTAAAAACTAGAAAGATGAACTACCTTCCTCTATTCCTAGTCCATTTCAGTCATTTGACATAATTGACCATGTCAATAATAAAAAAATTCAAATGTCTAAATTTGAATTCTTGCTTTCCAATCCTGAGAAGTTGGATAGGTTAGTTCAGTGTGTGAAGAATAAAGCCATCCCTACAAGACAGGATGTTAAAAAGGTAAATCATGATCCCCCAAGGAACATGTCCATCCCAAACAACCTTGTCATTACTCCTCCTGATGCTTTTAGAAGGATTGAACCATTCTATGTCTCCCTATTGATAAATGGACATCAGCTAAACAATTACATCATAGACTCAGGTGCGTTAGACAATATCATGCCTGCCAAAGTAGATGAATCCTTTGGTCTCACACTGACCAAGAAATTTTGGAGATATTTCTCCATGGAGAAAAAATAAGTGCCACTGTTGGGACAAATCAAGGACACCCAATTTGCATTTACAACCTTTCTAGAAAAGAGAATCAAGATGATAGTCCTGGTGGCCGACATCCCAGCCTCATACAACATCCTTCTTGGGTGAAATTTATGCAAGGATGTTGGAGGAGAATTGATCATGGACCTATCTAAATCAAGGATCCCTATCAAAGGTATCATGTAGAGGATACTTCCTAAAAAGGAGGAAAAATATGTTGTCACCCAAGTGTCAATCCCTGAATCTCAAATTTTGTTTGAGTCTTCAGGTAGGGGCAACTATTTTTTTGTCTACTGAAGATGTTCCTATTATAGTAGATGAAATTCCTATAGGTGGCAATCCAAGAATTGGTTCAAATAAAACAATAGAAGGCATGAGAGAGCATAGTGCAAGCCCAAAGGAACTCTCCTCTCTAAATGAAGAAAAATTTGAGAAAGGAGTAGTTTCTGATGATGTATGGATACTAAGATTTGATGGCAGCTGCTCTTCTAGCGGTGCTAGAGCTGGGACTATGTTGATATCTCCTCAAGGAGATATCTTTCCTTCTTCATAAAATTTGTATTTTAAAAACACCAACAATGCTACTGATTATGAATCTCTATTACTCAGGTTGAACGCTACTCAAGACAAAGGTGTCAAACTCCTTCACGCCAAAGGAGATGCTGAGCTAATGGTTTATCAAGTATCTGATGGGGAAAATCAAATCATGTGCTAGACTGAACTAGAAGAGCAATAAGCTATGGTAGTGGACCATAATTTTGCATGCCAAAGTTAGGAAAAGGAACTCTTCACTAAGAGAGCAAAGATTTATGGTTTTTAGATTGGAGACCACACCTTGCCATGGGGTAAGAAGAGAGAACCAAAAGGAGTGCACAAAAAATGTGATCCTGGTGGAGACTTTTATTTTCCCATCACTGATTCTAGGGAGAAAATGGTTTCTTACTAGTTTATCAGGATGGAATGCCATTTTCACTATCTCATAGTGGGCATCATCTAAAGCGCTTCAAATCTTGAGGCATCAGATAAGATCATCTATACATATGTATATTTGTATAGTTTTTAGTTCTATTTTGTGCTTTTCATTTTTGTTTTTGGTGCCTTTATTTTTGGATAGCATGACTTCATAGCCCAATGGCACACTTTAAGGCACTAGATATTTTGGTTTATGCTTCCCTCAGCTATTCCAAGTCTTCAACTAAAAAAAGTTCCCTAACTGGAGTGAGCTGTTGTTCCCAAAATCTGTCACTCATTTTTGGGACAACATATGAACTATTTTGGTCCTACAGGCCAAAAATTCCCTCTTCCCTTCTCAAAAATTATTCTAGGCATTCAAATTCTCCATTTTAAAGCTTTTTCAGCTAACAAACTTCGCTGGAAGAAATCTACAGACTCTACAAGCTTAAATCTATAGACTCTGGAGGATTAAATCTATGGACTCTGTAGGAAAGAAACAAGCTCTCAACACTTAGGCAATTTCAAGGTTGGTTCAACACCAAGGATCAATGATGTCGGCAAGCTTAAAGAGTTAAGTGCTTTAGCAAAAGTTCAAAGTTTAACCACTTTAGCAAGTTCAACAGCTTCAAATGGCTTTAAAAGACTTAGTGAAAAAGAAGAAGGCTTGAACCGTTGAAACATTGAACCTTGAACCAAAATGGTTCAAAGGTTAAATGGGTTCAAAGGTTTAAAGGTTCAATAAGTAGTTGGTTCAATTGGTTGGTTCAAGTGATCAAGTGGAACACAAGAAGAAAGTAATTGAACTGTTGAACCTTTACACCATTAAACCGTAGTTGGTTCAATTGGTCAGTTCAATCAGCTAGTTCAAAGGAATGCCCTAAAGTGAAGAGGGAAAGTACCCTTGCAAAGGGTAGTGAAGAAAAGAAGACTTTAAAGAACAAAGGAATGAACCATTGAACCATTGAACTTTGAACCAAATTGGTTCAATGGGTTCAACGAGTTCAATGGATTCAAAGAGATCAAGGGACTTAGAAAAATAGAGAAGCGATGGAAAAAAGGATGAACAAATGAACCGATTGAACCTTGAATGAAAAAAGTTCAAGTTTTGAAGGTTCAAAGGTTCAACGGTTCAAAGGAAGTGCCAAACAAAGGGATGGTTCAATCAAAGACCAAGAAAGCAATTGAACTGAGAAAGTGATTGAACTAAGAAAGCGATTGAACTGAGAATGTGATTGAACTAAGGAAGCGATTGAACTAAGAAAGTGATTGAACTAGGGAAGCAATTGAACCATTGACATCCCCATAAATGTCAAATTTAAGATAATGAAATATCCATTGATTTTCAAATACGACACAGACCCTGTGAACAAATTTAGTGACTGGCCAAAGAGATATCCTAAGAGCTCAGATCGCATAAATAAGGACAAAATATAGTGGAAGTCACCACGTGTCCCTTATAAAACTCAGTGGAAAGTGCCAAGTGTCAATGTCTACCATTTCTTCCTTTTATCTCATTATTGAGTAAGGACTGTGGTGGGTCTCAGGTGAATTGTTAAGGTAAGTGGAGCACACCGAGTGGCATTGTCTATGTGATTCCAAATGAGTCCCACATGTTTCTATAGTATTTATAAAAACTTAGCAGAAGCTGCCGTGTGTCATCTTCTATAAGAATCTCAAAGGATATCTTAAGATTATATAAGGTAAATGAATGCTACCAAGTGTCCTCACCTAGTTCACAATAAAAAGTGCCACCTATCCCCTCATCAGGAATAAAGTGCCTAAGAGCTCAAAATACAACAAGGAAATGGGAAACGATGGAGAAAAATCAAAAAATATCCATGCATGGGATATGTTTCTAGAAGGTGAAATAGCTGACCAAGTGGACATTAGAGAGTGCAAACATTCAATGGCATGGCCTGTTCTCTTGCATTGAGTAAAGTGAAAATAGCTGTGCACACATCAGGTGGCCCATATTTAAGACCGATGCCTGATTCCAACATAGCCCATGGATATAATTTAAAATGCATTGAAGACATTAAATGCATCATATGCCATCATTTTTGTGAAACAAAGCACCCAAGTCTTTCTTGGAGCATTATATATTGGATTCTCTCTTATTATTTTAAGGGGATCTATCTGTTATCAAAAACAAAACTCTGCCCAAATTGAAAGGCATTATTGAGACTTTGAGCTTAGATTGTTGATCATATTTTGTTATTTGAATAAGAAAACAAGTGACTTTTTAGACTTTATGCTAGAATAACTTGGTTGTTGGGGAAATTATTCTTATGTCTATTCCCTTAATACATTTTTTGTCCATTTAATTAAATAAGCAGAATTAGTGAAAGTAATCAAGAAGGTGTCCTGAAGGTAGCTATGGAGAGACTTTGTGCTGCCACAATTGTCTTTAGTTTGTCTATTTTCTATTTTTGTGTAGGGATCTTGGGATGACTTTTTGCCCTCATTATCCTTCATATTTCACTCTTTGGCAGTTGAGGTGGAGACTTTGTGCTACATTTCATCCTGCTATGTTACTGCGCCCTGTTATAGTTACTTGTCACTACTTGAAAGGTTCCTGTTGTCTGTTGAACAACACTTCTAAAAGAAGAGGAGTGCCTTCTATCATTTCATTAGGATTTATCCTTTGATTGGTGAACATCATCTTTGAAAAAAGAGAGATGGATGGCGTTATCCTACCCCTGAGTGTTATTTTTAACATATTTATAGTATATTAGCATATATATATATATAGCCCATTCATACTTATAGGGAACCTCCTCTTGATGAGAGGAGATATTTGTCCCCTTTTGATGTAGTAAACCTACACATTTAGCCAACCAATTTCCCTATGCTATGGTTAAAGAGACCTATTTTGCTCATTAGTTAGATGATTGATAAAATATTCACCCAACAAGAGGAACGATATTATCCCTTGGAAAAAGAGAATGAGGAAGCCACTCTGAAATATATGGAGATAATTTGGTGGTGTTGAAAGTATGTTATTATTCATTGGGCTCATCATCATCATAATCTGCAAGAGTGACTTTTAAATCATATTGATGAACTTAGGTGAAGGAGCATTATTAATTTTAGGGATCATAAAAACATGATATTATGATTTAAGATTAGTTAATTAGATACTCCATGGGTTGGGATTAGCTTCATGCTTATAAAATTTTTCATTATCTAGAAATTTTATGCATTGACTATCAAAAGAAGCAATGGCCCTCATTTGATGAGTGTATAGACAACCAAGGAATATGTTATAAGATAAAGAAAGATCAAGAACCATGAGTTTGGTCTAAATGATCTTAGGACCAATGGTTAAGGGAAACCATATACAACCAAGTGGTTTTTTATTAGTCTTGTCAAAACCATGACAAGTGAGATGATTTTGTTTCAGATGACCTTTTTTATTACCAAATTGTTGTAGAAGCCATAAAAAGGTCACATTATTACCAGAACCCTTGTCAACTATAAATTTTCAAATAAAGTAGTATTAATGGCTATTTTGATGAAGAGAGGTAGATCATCAACACAAAAGAAAATTTCATCATTAATCATGTCCTCTTCAAGAAATTCAATGGAAGGCTTGGAAGAGGGACACAAATATTTGATGACATTAATATTAGCTGGTTGAGAATCAATAGAAGGTGTTTCTTTATCTAAAGAAGATTGATCTTTGATCTCTTGGAGTTGTTGCATAAGGAATTTATGATGATAAGGTGAAGTGTGAACCAACTCCATAAGATGAATCTTACATGGCATAGAGTTAAGTTCTTCAATAAAATTTCAATGAGATTTAAAAGAAGATCCATGAGGTTTAGAAGACAAATTAGACTTTGCAGGAATAGATGTGGTTGGAGGATCAAAAGGAAGAAGTTGTTCCTCACGTGCTTCTAATTTAATATTGATGGTGGTAATATATTTAAGCAATTGTTCCTCCAAAGAAGGTTTCTTAAGCTTGGTAATGTGATCTTTATGAGATGGTTTTTGTCAATAGTTAACCTTAGCCATATTGAAATATTGAGAGTTGTTAAAGTATTGATCACAATCGGTGTCAATGGCACAAACATCCTTGGAATTTGATTGATTATGAGAAGAATATTTTTGGTTATTAGATGTAGAAGATTTAGAGAATTGATGTTTTTGAGAAGCATTAGTGTATTCTTGATAATGATTTTTTTTCATGGTTTCATGGTCAAATGAATCACCAAACATGTAAGAAATAACACATTTAGAAATCCCTCTATAAGATTCATGAGAATTTCTAATGTCAGCATGAAACCAACAAAAGAGATTGGGATCATACCACTTAGGAAGAGCATTAGGACATATGAAAGGTTTAAAGGGTTGAAAAAATTGTCTCATTTAATGTACCAAAAGAGGTGTGTGATATGGTAAAGGAATATCACATTTGGCAACTCCTAATTTGGTTTGAGAAGCGTTACTAGTGATAACATTAGATGTTTAAAAATATCCTTTATGAATTTTAGAATAAGGTTCAAATTGATTCATAAAAAAGTCTTATTTTTTAGCTTGGTCAAGAGCTTCATTAAGACTTTGAGAAGCAAAGGTTCAAACCTTGTATTGAATAGTGGGAGTTAAAGCGGTAAAAAATAGTTTGAATAGGTTATCATTAGACATATTATGATCAACTTTATGAGCTAAGGATTTCCATCTTTTAATAAAGTCATGAGCCGATTGATTAGGAGATTGCTTAGAATTTATGAAATGGCTAAGACAATTTTTAGGAAGATCATTGTGTTGAAACTCTTCAACTAAAGGATTGACCAAATATTCAAGTTGCCAAATATAATGTTGGGGTAATCGATTATACCATTATAATACATCACTAGTGAAAGTTTTAACTAAGAGTTTAGTTGTAGCAAATTTATTAGTTTGGATCCACTCTTTGTAGAGATTACCAAAGGCTTTAAGAAATGAGGCAGGGTATTTAGTCTCATCATATTTGATAGTTGGTGATATGTTACCATTGTCAATAGATACAATGAAGGGATATAAAGGATCATTTTGAATGGTTTGAAGCATCTTATTATTCATTATTGGTTTAGGAATAACATTACCTGAAGCATCTCTAAGAGGTGAAGGAATGTAGTTAGGATTAGCTTGAAGATGCATGATTGCAGGGTTATTAGCCACATTTATCAATTGTTGTTAAAGTTGCATCATTTGATTGGTATTATAGTTTTTCATAATGTTCATTTTTTGAATCACTTGGGCTAATAATTGGGTTGTATCAGGTGATGGGTTGGTGTTAGATGGAGCACTCCTCAAATTGGTATTGGGGGGAGGATTATTAGAAGAAGGGTTATTAGTGGGATTATTAAATAAACTTGTGTCAATCACTCCCACATTAGTTTTAATATTTTGAGAGGTTTCTTGGTAGGTTTAGAAAGGATTGGATCCATCAACTTCATCTTGAGGTGTTATTTGAACCATGTTAAAATTTGTAGATGGAGGAGAAGAAATGCCCCAAGAGTGATGGTGTTCTTGGGAGGAATAGAAAGGGAGAAATGAACATCCCATATAGGATATAAATGTATTAATATTTTACAAAAATATTATGATAGGATATATCATTTTGACCAAAGGGAAATGAACAAAATGCAAATTGGAAGAGGTGAAGAATTAGGTTGATAAATAAGGAAATAAGAAATAAAACTAGGTTGACCAAGTTGACCTAGTGTAAAAACAAGACCTATAGACTATAATGGGTTGACTAGGTTGACCTATCATAGTGAATAGGGGAAAAAAAAGGTCCATGATAGTACAAGGTCAACCAGGTTGAAATAGTATAGTAAACAGGGAGAAATAAAATATTGATGACAAGATGGGAATTAGAACAAGATAATTTTGTAGCTAATTTAGGAAAGTAAATTATTAAAGTAAATAGATAGTCAATTTAATTCATGTTGGCTAATATAATTGATGCACATAAAGCAAAACCTTGCACCAATGTTAGCTAATGTAAGTTCTTACACACACAATTGAGCAAAGAGCAAACATACAACTTGGAAATTAAAGTTAGCTAATTGGTCAACCTAGAATGTCAATTATATTATTATGAATAATTTTAATTGATAGGGAGATGGATATAAGCAAGGTGCTATATAACAATCTAATGATGGTTTCAAGTGAGATTAGGATGAAAGGGACTATAGTGGAAATGATACAAGCTTGGTATTGGGGCCTACCCCCTCACTTCACACATTGTAGTGATAAGGGTGTCACGTGCTTAGCTAAAATATACCATTAACCATGTTTTATACTTGACCAGAGCATCAAGTTGATTTCACCCTTGGTGATGAAATCTAAGTAGGTTGGCTTGGGCAGTCAAATGTTAAAATGCTTGTTGATGTTATGTGATTTGGTTGTGTGTGTATAAAATAGAAATAGTGGATATAAGTAGTTAATTAAAAACATCCTAATTAGATTATGTGAACTATTATAATCATGCAAAAAAATAAAATGAAAGATGTGATTAACATACACAACAATTTCCAACTTTGAAACAAGGTATAGTGAAAAGAATGTATGTAAAACATGTAGAACTAGGTCGAGAAGGTTGAGATAGTACTATTGAAGACAGGGTCTAGAAGACCTACTAGGTCAACCAAATCAACCTAGTTATTTTAGAAAATACATAGAACATAGAACTAGGTTGACCAATTTGATTTAGTTGGCTATGTAGGGGTAGTTTTGAAGACTACAAACTTGAAAGGAAAGTTCAAAACAAAAAGAAATAGAGAATAAAAAATTGACCTTGATGGTTCAAAGATGGAAATGAAGGAGATTATTGATCAAGAACCTTGGAGAAAATTGATCTAATATATAGAACTGGGTCAAGCTGGTCGACCAAGCTATACAAGAACCTATTGCAGAAGATGAAAAAGTGTACTAGGTCAACCTGGTTGACCTAGTAGGCTAAATTATATGTATAAAAACTTGGATACCTATATGGGTCAAGATGATCGATCAAGCTATACATGAAATTTTTGTAAAGTGGCTAAAAATGTGATAGGTCAACATAGTTAACCTATTAGGCTAAATTAGAAGTATAAAAAGTGCTAAAAAGCTATACTGGGTTGAGTTGATCGATCTAGTTACCTATTCCTATGCATAGAGAAAAATGACTAGGTCAATAGAATTAAACTAGTATGTCAAAATATATGATAAAATGATGACAAAAAGAATAAAATAAGTGAAATAAATCTTGCAAGGGTTATTTTCACATCAAGTTCACTAGAATGTATGCAATCTGAATTACATGATATACATGAATTAATCCTAGATCAGATAAGATAGATCATGCCTACACTTTTGATTGGGTATACACTTATTAAGTGGGAGCATGACCAATATTGGGATCCACTAGACCCAATTAGGGGATCACTTATATCACTTGTCACAACATATCATGCTAGGAAGGGTTCCAAAGCCTACAATCTAACACAATCACACAAATCTAAAAAAGTCCTATGATTTGATATTTCAATTATGTTAACAAACAAGAGAGAGTAAACTATTCTAATAATAAGAAAAGTAAACTAATATAGTGCACACCAAATCTTGTGGCACAATGTGAGGATTTAGATAAAAAGTAATCAAATATGTATAGGGAACTTCAAATAAAGTAAGTATGAGTAACACCCTAATACATAGAATATTAAGAGTAATATTATTCAATCCAACACTTATGCTACTTTTATTGACTAAAAGAGAGGAGACCAAAGATATAATATATTTACCTAGATGTGAAATCATCATGATTCAATCTCCCCCTTAGCCAATGGGGCTTCACAAAAGGTTGTTATGGTTCGTAAGAATCACTTTATTAAGCCAAAACATCCAAGACCTATCCAAAAGACTAGATTCTCCAAAATAAAAAACCTAAGATAAGACTCTTCAAGTAGAATGGTGGAAGAGCGGATTGTGAAGAAGCACAAGCGAATAATAACTATTTATATTACATATCATAATAATGATAAAAATGACCTTATATATATAGGAGTATCTCACCCTAAAATCATTCAATAACATCAGTTGTGCTAGTTTGACCTGATCAACCTATCACATTTTTGGGTTAATGCCTAAAGTCTATGCTAGGTCAGTTAGAAGGCTAAAAAACCTAAAGAGCTTAAGTGACCCTAAACTACACTAGGTCGACCAGGTTTACCTAGTTTGTTAAATTGGTCAATAGGGTGCCAAGTAAAGAAAATAAGGATAGAAAGAGGAAAAGACTAGAGGAATGTGAAAGGGAGGATAAATAGCTTAGAGAAAGGTTTTAGGAGATGCGTGGATTGGAAATAATGTGGAAATAAGGGACAATAATCCTTTAAATCTCTAAAGGTCTACCAACCCCTTTTTTGGTGAACCCCTTAAGGAATGCATTCAGAGAGATTGAGTCACAATGGGTTCCTACAAGATTTAAAGAATTATTATTTGATAAAAGTTTAAAATATTGTGTATAAAATCTCCATTTTTTAAAGTATCAGCTAGTATAACTACATCACTAGTAAATTCTTTGGTGATAGTATCAGATCAATAAAAATCTACCCCTAATTGGTTAGCATAATTAGTGAGTAAGAAGAAAAAAATAATGATTTATCCCAACACTTTGGACTTCATCATGTCAAAATTCAATATTAAATCAAACCCCACTCCTAAGACCCTATCGAGGACATTCAATGATGATAAGGGAAAGAGATATGTTGAAATTGTAGTTCCTCCACTAGACAAATCAAAAGAGGATCTTGTGGTAGAATATTATCAAGTTTTTCATATACAACATGGTCATAAAACAAGAGAGGGACTCAAGAATGATGTGAAAATAGGTATCAAATCTCTCTTCTAGAGAATTGATCATGATAAAGGTACCAAGGATGAGCTAAAAAGAAAGGTAGATCAGTTTACCAAAACACTAAACAAATTCATAAAGCCTAGTGAAAGATCACAACAACCATAGTTAATATAACCAATTAATCTAGATCAAGATATAATTGATTCTATATAAGATATTTATCACATGGGAAAGGCTAAAAAATAATTATCTGATGAACTAATCACTAAAATTAATAGAGTTATTGCAGCCATGATGAAACATTATGAAGTCATCATAAAGAGGAAATAAATTTTGAAGGAGTAGATAAATAGTTATGAAGGAGAAATTCAAACTTTGAATTTATATTATCCCAAATTAATAGCCATAAAATCAATTGATATGAACACCCTCATTGCCAAAAATATATTGAAGTGTGATGTTGAGCATAAGGAACTACACAAGGCTACTCAATGTCAGATAAGAGTAATAAAAAAATTTATTGAGTGAGCCAAGGAGGCTCATGATAAGGCAATTGATGTATTATATGAGATTGATGACATGATGAACTTAATTTAATTATGACTAGTAGATTATGCCAACAATCTCCTATAGGTAGAATAGGTTTAGAATAATTTCAAAGAATTAGTTGAGGAGTCTGTAAAGGACACAGTCTTGACCCTAAGTTTGATCCATAGGTTCATTAGGTATGAGAGAGTAATTGATAAAATAAGGACTAAAATGTAGGGCATAATAACCTTTAAAATATATTATTTGATTTCTAAATAGATTGTGTATCCTCCAACATCTATTCTTACAGGCTAGATGCAAAGTGAATTCAAGATATTTTTAAAGCATTTGATGCATATACTGAGACACTGTAGGTTCAAAATGATAAGAAAGCTAAGAAAATTCTAGACATTAATTAGTTTTCCCTCTCTTTTGGATGTTTTCAAGTGTTATATTTTTAATTTCATTTCAAGACATTATAAGTTGTAATTGTAAAAGTACAGTTGTATTTTTATAACTCTTTTTGAGAAAGAGAAAACTTATGTTACACTTTATAATTTTAAAAGTGAAAGTTACAAAAAGAACAAGTGAAAATTTCACTTTATTTTTTATAGATGTGAATTGTTAAAATGGTGTAAAATCATGAAGTGTAAATTGCATGTTTCATTTTGGCAAAAGTGATAAGACCTTTAAAGTTATAAAAGTATCACTTAAAGTTTTGCACATTAGGTTTTGCATGCAAATAAAATTATAATTATTTTAAAATGTTATATTTTATTTTAAAAAGATCAAGTTCTATTTTTGGTGCCTCTTTTTGCATGAGAAATCTATTTTCAGCCACTCAAATAAGGAAGCATTACATGGAGGTCTTCAGTTATAGTAATGCCATATGACAACATGTTATGCCCAAGATCACACCTAGCTCATGCATGCCATGTTCTAGTCATTACACAAGTTTAGAAATGCCATAAATACAAGAGCTCACCTCTCTTACATGAGGGGTTTTAGATCTACATGATCTTCTTTACTGGGTGTTTGAGTTTCAACAACTACATGTCTTTTATGACATATTTTGTATAAAAATGGGTAGACCCCATGGACCAATATGTATTTTTTATGCTAATTATATTTTATACATTTTGAATGTATTTAATACAAGATGTAACCTTTGGAGAGAAATAAAGTTGAATATTTGCCTTTCTTGTCTTGAAAGATCTTTGTGTGTGTGCAATTTATTTGATTATGTATGAAATCTTTGTCTCTTTGTTTTGATTTTAAGAAATTCATCTATGGTATTTTAACCTCTTGAAAATATTATTTGAAATAAAGTTTTTTTTCCCTTTTATGAAAAATAACTAAAATACTACCTCTAATTTCTCATCTATATAAGTTTGTGATGAAACAAATTCAATGTGATTTTTACTCTATTGTGTTCATAAAGTAGGCATTAAAACCCACTAGAAAATATTTGGTGCAGTCACCATATTTTTAATTTTCTATAAATTTCAATTATTTAACCCTTTTCCCCATCAAAACCCTGGTTTAGGATTCAAAATCACTAAAGATAAAGATTTCCACAAAATTGGCATTTTATCAGTTTGCATCAGATTTAGTGAAAGGAAGCCAGCCATATCTAAAGATTAACCTTAAATTACTAAGGTTCCACATCTTTGGAGGTTTTTCCATTGTATCATTAATAACTTACACCACAAGCTACATGATCAAGATAGGTGAAATCTTATGTGATAATAGTTTTTGGCATGCCTGGTGGGACCCAAAAATTACATAGAGATTGGTGTTATTCTCAATGAGCATCGTATGAGTTTCATGAAAATATCAAAGTACTTGATGATTCCACTGGTTTATGAACTTATAATTTCAAGGTGACATATTCCAAGCAAATAAATAAGATCATCTACTAAAGGTAAGAGGGTTGATTTTTTAGAATTATCATTTCTATCTAAAAAGAGATCAAAATTAGTCACTCTTTAGCCTAAGGTATATCCTATAGTTTTGTTTCCATCCCCATTGGTAACTCGTATCAGTGTTATACCTCCCATAATGGCTAGAAATTAGAATTTATTGGCTTTTAATTAAGGCAACCCACTCATTTTGTCCCAACATGATGATATACCAATCTCAGCCTTAAAAATCCTACCATATTTTACTGGTGAAACCACTACCACTGCTTCAAAACACATGCAAGATATTTATAACCTCTATTCAATCCATAACATGGTCTAAAACAATGTTGCAATCAGACTTCTAGTCTCCTCTTTCAAGGGGAAAGATTTATAATGGTACAAATACCTTATTCCCACCTCAATTTAAGTTTGGGATGAGTTAGGTGTTATAATATGCACCTATTTTGAGGATAAGAGTGACCACCTTTCCTTGGTTGAACAATTGACTACTATTCAACAAGCTCTTCATGAGAAAATGACTGACTTTAATTATCATTTATAAGAAACTTGGAATAGAATTCCAATCTTGGTTAAACCCACTATAAATGCTTTCTTGTGTTACCTAAAATCTGTCAATAGTGATATAGCTATGATGATTCAGTCAATGGGTGGAACCATACTTCCTACAGCTTATGATATTATAATAAGGGCATAAAACTATTTATCCAAGCTGGGAAAATTATAGCAAAGCCACTAATGTCTCTATTTCCATAAATATCCCCTATTCCCCCACCTACACTTGCTCCAATTCCCACTATGAGCAAGGCACCTGCTTTGACTCTTGTACCTTTGGATGATTTATAGAGGTAAATTCATTACTTAACAACTTTGGAAATGAGTTATTGGTAATGAAAGGGTAGGAAGCCCAAAACTAAACACCTTTTTAGCCATCTAACCCTATATACTAAGGGAATAAGAAACCATACCAAGGACATAAGTATCCATATCAAGGTAACAACTGACAACAAGGACATAATTCATATCCAAGACCTCCAAATCTCCATGCTTTACTGGTAAGGAGCTTCCAAAGCCATTATCCCTATTCAAAATAAATTGGAACAAGAGTATGAGTTGTTTTATCCTTGAGATCAAACTCATAATCAAAACACTTACCCCAATGGTGTAATTATTCAAGCCTTGATGGTGCAAGGCATAACAAAAATGCAAGGACAACAATAAGAATTTACTTCCCAACAAGTAGACACACAAGAACCTGCTCAAAGTGAAGCAACTCTTCTAAACTAGTAAGGGGATGATTTTGAGGGGATAAGCTAAGATGAAACATATTTAAATTATTGAGGTCTTATAGTAGCTAATACACTTTCTAAGAAAAGATCAATAAAATTTGATCAACCCCCTAGGGTAGAATAAGCTTCAATTTCTAAAACTATAGTAAAACCAACAAAGAGAAACATAGTGCAAAAGCTACCCTTTATACATACAAATCAATTCAAAGCAAAGGCACCCACTCCAAATCTTGAAAAATAGGATGTATCCCCTATAAAATCACCAACAAAGGTTGGTAATATCACTTTTATCATATTTAATTAAATGAAGAAGACTAATCTGAATGTCACTATGTGGGAATCACTATCTATACCAACACAAAAGGGCTTACTATAAAGGGCTCTAAATAATTTCTAGATATTAGAGAGGGTTCCAGCCAAGGGGCCTACACTTACAATAAATCTATGTCAACCTCAAGATGATAATAAAATATAAAAAAATGGTAAGCCTCCCCACTTCTATCTCTCACTTATAATAGGGAAACATCTGGTACACAATTGCATGGTAGATTTAGGGACTAGTAGTTTAGTAATGCCCAAGAAAATAGTTGATGCTTTAGGAATAAAATGCACACCTATTAAAAAGGGAGTAGTGAAACTAGATGGGATTGTTATTCAAATAATAGGAACCATAAAGGGACTGAGCCTCACTATTCATGTTTTCCTAAGCCTATCAATTACTCAAGAAAATTTAGTCATAGATCTTCCCCCCTACTTTTCCATTTATCCTTCAATAGATTTCACTACAAAGATGGGAGATATCTATCTATAGATTTGTCTCAAATTCTACTTAGAATGAGATATGAAACTAGAGTAACAATAAGGGATGAGCTAGTTGTAAAATATCATATCAAACCATACAATCCTATTCCTCCCATAGAAATGAATTGTAAATTTCAAGATCAAGAAGAGGAAGAAATGGATCAAGAGAATGCAACACCTGTAGAAGAAATTTTGGACACTAATTTGGATGAATGGGGATCAGCCCTATAATTTGATTCTTATGACTATGTACAAGAAACAAGGTTAGGAATGTATTGCGTTCATGAGAAAGATGTAATTATCTTTAATTTAGCTAAACCAATCAAAGATATTAAGGGGATGTAGTAGCTATTTTTTCATGTTTTAAGAATTAGAAACGGTATGGGTGTGGGAATTATGTTGATATCCCTATAGAAAGAGAGCTAATTCTACTTGTTCAAACTTTAATTCAACTATACCAACAATGTAATTGAATACAAAGCCTTGATTTAAGGCCTTAATTTGGATAAATATAGAGGAATCAAAATTTTGTATATATTTGGTGACAGTGAGCTCATCATTCACCAATTTAGATCAAAAAGTGTAACAAAAAACAATATGAAAAGGTCTTACAAACATAGGGTTTGGGATGTGTTAGAATATTTCACCACTTTAAATGTTCAAGCGGTACTAAGGGTAAAAATAAAGATTTTGACTGCATGTCCTCGATGGGGTCTCAATATAACCTACCTATCAAAATAAATAAGAAGAATAGCTAGCATGTGAGGCTAATTATAAGGCCTTCTATCACTGATAATATAACTAATTGGTAAGTCTTCGATAGTGATAATTATATTGTAAATTTTTTGAGAGAAGAGGCCAAGAATTCAAAAAGGAATTATCCAAGGCTACAAGACCAATATGATGATCAGATTATTTAGTTGAAAATAAATAAGATGCTTATGGGTCTCGTTACACTGGAAAACATATTCAATTTGGATGACTAACTGAAAGGTGAAAATAAGAACATTACAATCAATGAAGAAGATTGTGAACCTATCATCATCTTTGAAGGCAAGTCTCTCAAGATAGGCAAGGTATGTAATATTTTAGAGAATCATTATTTTGTTCAATTATGTCAAGAGTTTGATGATAAATTCACTTGGATTTATCATGACTTAATAGGATTTGATCCAAGTTTAGCACAACACACTATAGAATTGGATCCAAATACAAAACTTATCAGGCAAAAATAGAGACCCATCAATCCTAAGATTGAACCCTTAATGAAAGATGAGCTCTCTAAGTTGATAGAGGCTAATATAATATTTTCAATCAAACACTCATCTTGGGTAGTGAATCTGGGCCCTATAAAAAATAAAAATGGTAAAATCTAACTGTGCATGGACTTTAGAGACCTGAACAAAGCATCATTAAAAGATAACTATCCTCTTCCCCCTATGGAACAAATTCTAGAGATAGTATCAAGATCTAAAAAAATCTCTCTTATAGATGGTTATTCAAGTTATAACCAAATTGTAGTATAGGAATTAGATCAATTTAAAATCACCTTCACCACAAAATGGGGCACATATGCATATAGAAAGATGCCATTGTCTGACAAATTTAGGCACAACCTTTTAGAGAGCCTAGATATGATGTTTAAGGGCCTAATAAATGAAATAATTTTAGTATATCTAGATGATATTAAAATCTAATCAAAGCATGTTGATGAATATCTAGACCACTTGAGAAATATTTTCAAAAGGTGTAGATAATTTGGGGTTTTGCTTAACCCAAAGAAGTGCATGTTTGTAATACATGAGGGGAAGATAATGGGACACATAGCGTCAAAATAAGGTATTATAATATACCCTAAATGAATTAGATCCATATTTACATTAGCACTACTAAGTCATAAAAAGGGCCTACAAATATTTCTTGGGAAGATCAATTTTATGAAAATATTTGTACCAAATTTTGCCTTTTTGGAAAAACCCCTTATTGTAATGCTAAAAAAAGGATCTCTTTTTAGCTAGACTCAAGAGGGAAAAAATAACTTTGAGGCCATAAAATAGGCTATTTCCCAACCCCCTACCCTAGTTAACCCTAATTATGAGATGGATTTTATCCTCTATATGTTTGGAGGGGAAGGAAGTATTTCAAAAATTCTAGCTTAGCACAATCAAGAAGATTTAGAACAACCAACATCTTTTTTCAGCCAATCTTTGAAAGATTATGAAGAGAATTATAGTTTTATGGAGAAGTAGGTATATGCAATAATCAAGACACTCAATAAATTTAGGCATATGCTCTCCAAAAACAAGATACATCTGATGGTGAATCATCAAAAAATTCCTATTGAGTATAGAGATAAATGAAAAAAGAGCAGGATGGATCACTAAGGTCATGGAGTATGATATAGATATCATGATCATGAAGCTGGTAAGAGGAAAAGGATTATGTGAATAACTGGATAATAATATCAAGACTGTTGAAATATTATCTAACATAATGTATTATTGAACAACACCTTATCCAGACAATCCACCTTCTTTCAATAGTTAGATTCAAGACATGACTCATTTCTTATAGACTAGCAAATACCCCTATGACTTCCAACAGTCAAATAAAAGGCATTTTCATCTCCAATCAATTCCATATGTTCTTATTGATGTAATTTTATTTTGGAAGGATATGAATGGAGTCTTGTTAAGATGTATTAAGCACAATCAAGTTCCCAAAGTACTTGAGAAATTTCATGATGGACCGTCAGGAGGACATTTTTTTGCAAGAACTACGACCATCAACATAATGAGAGTAGGCTAATATTGGCTTGAATTATTTAAGTATTCCCATAAATGGGTAAGAAATTGTGAAATGTGTGCTTACTTCATTGGTAAGTAAATACTAAATAAACTTTCTCTTAGACCAATTGAAGCAGATCAACCATTTACCCAATGGGGATGGGATTTCATTAGCATAATAAATCTACCATCAAGCACAGGTCATAAATGGGTTGTCATAGTAATGGACTATTGTACATGATATACTAAATCAATTTCTCTAAAAGATGCCATTGATACATCTACTCTTGACTTCATGGACATCATAGTTTCAAGGTTGGGTGTTCCTCACACCATCATATAAAATAATTTTAAGCCATTTTTTTTGGGCACTCAAGTAAGTAAATGGGCTATCAATCATAATGTGTACCTAAAAACTTATTAAAATTATTACCCCTAGGGTAATGGATTAGCTAAGTCAACCAACAATAACTTTATTAGAAATATCAAATGTGTAGATTAGGAATTTGGCTCAAGAGAGGATGGTTAGTATCGTGTTAGTTCCAAAATGAAATCAAAATGAAAGAAACACACTAACTAGCATAAAATATCTAGGCCTAATCACTAGGGGAAGATTATTGAGGAAAAACCATTTGAAAACATAACTATAAATGGAAATAAATGAGAAATATGAATACAAAACACAAATTTCTCACCAAATCCTTGATTTCTCTAAAAGGCTCCTTCTTTGGTTTGTTTGGCTTGTGCTTCATGAGATCTTCATCAATGGAGTGTGGCCAACTTCATCTCCTCTTGGCACCTTTGGCTTGTGTCTTGTCTTGGATCAATAATTTGGAATTATAAATCTAAATTACAATGGCTTTAGAATGATTTATGCATTATAACTTTACACTATCCAAGCTTCAAATTTAATAGGCAAGGCCTTCTATTTATAGATTTTGAAAAATGATCAGAATAAACTTGAGCCATCCATCTCAAGATATAGAGATGTGGCCAAGAATCCATTCAATTTTGGAGGCCAAATTAAATAAATAGCCTCATAAATATTTGGGATAGATGGGCATTAAAGAGGCATGGAAGGTCTTAATGAGGCATGGGAGGGCTTGATGAGATATTTTATGCATTTATAGCCTAAAGATGCCTTTCCAAGAAATGATGTCATTTGATGATGTAATTATTCAATATAAAATTCCAAAAATAAATATTCCACAAGTTTCATGTAATTATTAATTAGGCTCATGATTTAGATAAATTAACCTTAAACATGATTTATCAATTTTGGTGCAAATCTTGGCAATTGGTGCACAAATTAATCAAACTAGTTAAAATGTTACATTATTGGCTCAAAATTTGATTGGATCAAAATTGGAAGGAGATGTTAGATGTGTTGGATCTATTATCCCATTTATTATGTTTATGACATAAAATAACAAAGGCACATGTATCATGTAATAAATCTGATAGAAAAGAGCAATCTAGAGCACCCAAGTGAAAAAAAGTAATTTTGACTCAAAATGATCTAATCAAATTTAAATTATTCATAAAATGCATTACCTCATTTAATTATATTCTGACTAAAATCAGCACTTGAATATGACAAGTTCAAAGCTTTTAATGTATTTTTTTTTTATGCCAAATTATGCATTTTGATAGAAATTGGCAAAAGCCTAGTCAAAGGTCATTAGTGGCCAATTTTAGGTGTCTATAGTTTTCACTATTTGGGAAGATATTGAAAACCATAGGCAAAATAATGTATTCTCAAAGAATGATTAAAGGCCTGTATGCCAAAAATAAGATGGTGATTGAATAAAAAACTCCAAATGGTGTTTGTGAAGCCTAGGATGATGCCCCTCAAGGGAGTGGCTATCATATATATGGATGGATGGTCCCTGAAAAAGAAACAAGAATAAAGGTGGAATTAACCCATGGTTGATATTAATCCAAATTAAAAAATACTTGCATGCATTGATTTAAAAAGTATTTATTTTCCCAAAGGCAGTTATAAGCATTAAGATGACCTGGATTATTTGATAAAGATGATGTTTTATATGGTTTTACCCTAGTTAGGGTAGATTAAAAATAATAAATCAAGGATAGAACCTATTCATAGATTAAATATGAGTGGGTGTAAATGTAGGTGTGATGGTTTAATGAATAAATAATCCACAAACAACCATGCATATGAGGATGTAAAGTGATGAAAGAGGTAGATAGAATAATGAGATTGATCTATAAAAAAGATTCAATTGTACCTGTCAATGAGGAGATGCTCATCCTTATAATAAATAATACAACTATAATGGTCAACGGGATAATTTTATCAAGATGGGATGGGAGGATTTTTCCAAGGTGCTAAGGAGAAACTTTTATAGATCCATTTATTATAGACCTTATTGAAGCCAATTTTTTCTATAACACATGATAGTAAGCATCATGATAGAACACCATGAAGACTATCTTAAAATATGCATAAGGATTGACTCCCAATCTAATAAACAATTGAAAACAACACACTAATGATAAAAACCATGATGACAATGTTGACATATGAATATGGATGGAATCAAGAATAATGTGCATAAGAAATCACCCAATGCATACATATAGATTGATTCAAGGTAATAGTACTGAAAGGAAATAAATAGGCAAAAAAGAAAAAAAAACAAAGAAACACATAGAAATCACACAAACAGACAAACAACTTGAAATAAACAAACAAATAAAAATCCTAAAAGCAAAATAAAAAAAGGCATCCTAACAATGACCATGCCCTAGTAGGGAAAATTGAGGATAATTAACTAGGCTTAAACATGACAAATGTTTTTGTATTTTTAAATATTTGAATTTTTTAGGAAATTTGAGGTATCTTAACTCATTAGATAATGACAAGATACCTACTTGCAAAATGGTGAGAATGTTTGGCTTAGGTTGATCATAAAATAGTGAGAGCGCATGGAAAGGGGGACTGAGGTGACCTCAACATGAATTATGCATGGCATACATAGTCCCAAAATGACCTCAAGTCATAATAATTCTACCCACAAAAGGCAAGGAAAAACCAACTAGGTCCCAACAAGTTCTCAAATCTAACAAATGGTTAGTCAAATGAAAATAACAATGGCAAGGTGATGCAAAAATGCATGATAAACAATTTTTTCCCCTATTTTTCCCATAGGCAATTATAATTAATATACAATATACTAGATCAATGATATTAATTTTCCTATATGGGGTTATAATTAGTATCAATATCGATGAGACACTAATTTTCCCATAGGAGATTATAATTAGGCTCACATAAATAAACTCGATATAGGATGGAAAATGAAAGACATCTTGCTAGATCATCTATCACACTACTTTTATAGACTATTATTATAAAAAAAACTTGATTGATTATTGGAAATTGATCATAATCCCCTTACAAAAAGTACAGGAAGAACCAAAGGAACTAAGATTAAAATAGGATTGGGTAGGATGACTAAAACCAAGTTTTGGTCTAGATAGGAATGGAATGATAAAATGGAATGGTATTGATTTAGGATAATTATGGTTTGATATATTAGGTAAGATGGTAAGAGGGTTTCCCCTAAGTGATTAGGTGATTGGCTAAGATATGTGACAATGGCAAATGAAATGGTATGGTACATGTTTTTGGCTTGGGTGTGGTTTTTTGATTCTATTGTTCCTACTAATGTGGAGATGCACATCGTAATCAATAATTGATACAAATATAATAATAAATCATGTTAATTGCTAACCCATACCTCATCTATCAAAAATTGGTTATAGATTTGGATAATGAGAATGTTTTTGTGATCTTCATTGGTCATTGATTCTGATTCCTTCCAACATCGAGACAAGGTATCTTTGTATCCTCTACAAAGGAAAGTGTAGATGTGGATGGTAAATAGGGATAAATAATGGATGATATGTTTTATTTGGAAATGTAATGGTGGATGATAATGAAATGTATGATGGTGGGGAAATAAATGAAGAACATGATTTGTAAGCACACATAATTGAGACTTTTGAATATTCTCTTGATAGGACCACCAAAATTTTCTATTGTTTGGTCCTGAGAGTATCTACCATATGATTAGGTTTTAGATTAGAAGTTATTTTGATTTGATTTTGAATAATGTCTTCATTAAGTAGTGAAGAAATTTTATACTCAACTATCATTACTTCAATGAGGTTTTCACCAATGAAGTTGTCTTGATTGTCTCATAGCACCTCTGAGAAGGTTTCACTAATGAAAATTTGATTTTATTCTATCACTTATATAAACATTTCACTAGAAGATGTTGAGTTTAAACTTTTATTGTCCTCTAGCACCTCTAAAAAGGTTTCACAAGGAGATTATTCTTATTCTACATGAATTTGGTCTCGGCCTCATTAATCTTCAACTAATATGTCACCATGGTTGTAGCTCAACAAGCTATGATTCTATCAGTCCCAATCATCACTTGTGGGAGACGGAATGTCAATAACATGGCTATGATGGTTGGTGGTAATGGTATGTGTAATGGTAATGGAATGGGAAGAGGCTACATAATCCTTGTAGAAGATACAAGGAGAACTTGTGTCATTGCTAAAGTAATCATCCTCAAAAAATATGGAAGGATAAAAAATGTATTCATATTGATCTACAAATCATGCATAACCTATGTTGTAATATTGACAAATGTATTTTATTTCTAAATCTTATTCTGACTCAAGGGAATCTAAATCTAATGTTGAGACTGATGTTGATTCTAACTTTGATGTTAAATCTAATGTTGGTCTAAGAATAAAACCTAACTCTAACTCTGATTCTTCATCTAATAGGTACTTTATTATAATGATGTCTTGTTGAATGTTTACTATTGGATAAGTAACTACCTGTGATGGCACAATGGGCTCCATAGAGACTAGTTTGTTAAAGTGAGACTCCACAATAGTGGGAAAAAGGTCAAGATACAACTCATCAAAGACTATCTTATCAAAGGGAGGAACTTGAAAAATAGTCATATGGTCAATGTAATGATTTACCCAAAGATAGTTATAATCATTAAGAAGTGACTCAGCAAAGACTAGCTCATCAAAGTGAGACTCCTTGATAATAGGTATAGGATTGAAAGGTGATCCATCACAAGTTGACTTATCACAAATGGTGGGTTCAATAAAATCATCTTGGATTGGTTATTTATCTCAGCCTTAGTTTTCAATGAGTTTGAAGATAAAATTTTTGAACACATCTTTGTCTCTGAATGATTGTCTTGGTTGAGGGATTGATGGGATTGGTATTGAATGAGGAATTACCTATAATTGGATAATGGTAGGGCATTAGGGAACATGATTTCTCACATGAGCCAAAGGATGAAGTCTTAAACTGGTAATGATAGGGTAGTGTGGAGCTTGTTTTTTCACACAAGCCAAAGGACTAGGTCTTAGAATGATGAAGGGTCATTATGGAGCCTGGTTGCTTGCACAAGCCAAAGGATTAGGTCATAAAAAGATAATTTTGGGGCATTTTTGAGAATGGTTTCTTTTACAAGACAAAGGATGAGGTCTTGGTATGGGAATGGTGCAATGTTGTGGTCTTGGAATAGAAATGGTATGATGGGGTAGAGATTGATTACTCACATAAGCCAAAGCATCTAAATCCTCCTCAAAAACCATATCATCCCAATTGGTAACTTGATTTGGATTTTGTGGATTTTGAATATATTCTACATATGGAGTATTATAGGGAGAATAATAAAACTCCTTAGAAAATATATCTCTATAGGGGCTTTTAGTTGGATTTTTTGATACCATTCTATTATAATTTGGATTGTATGTGACTCCACTATAAGTGTAGATAGACATGTCCACATAAATGATGAAAGCTCAGAAATAAAAGGCTTAGAGTTCTACAAACTCTAAAAAAATATGTATAAAGGATAAATGGTTCAAACTTGGTATAATTTGGTCAAAAAGGGGTGGAGCTATATCTCTAAAAATAATGGTTTAAAAAGTGGAGTTGTATCTCAAAATGGTTTGTGCTAAAACTTGGCATAAAATAGTCTAACATCAAATGTCATATACACAAAAGGTCAAACATATGAATAGAGACCATCATGTCAAAGGTCTAGTTCAAAGTGTTTCAAACAAGGTCTAAACTAGGAAAGGAAAAAAAGTCGCTAGGTCTTTTATCGAAATGTAGAGTCAAAATCTAGGCTCAAACAAGATATGCTACGACTTTAAGCCAAAGAACATTAAAATCTAGGATTGAAACAAAGTATTGATGTGAATTTTATTTAATCTAACAAGTTTAGAAATGACTTTAACATAGATCTGACACATGAAATCAAACATAAACATGATCAATTGGTATAATGAATAAGGCAAAAGGATCTTGGAGAAAGGTTGTGTTCTCCCAAATAAAGGCATATATAATGTTAAAATCAAGGCTCTGTGAATAAACAAATAATCAATAGTTTTCAAGTTTGGGTAATTGATTAACCAAAGTTATGCAAACCAAAAGATAAAAATCTATGTATTGGACCAATGAACTAAGGCCTAAATAAAAATAAATCAATGTTTGAATCCAAATTTAACAAGGTTAATTAAAAAATCAACATTGAAGATTAGGATTTGACCAAACAAGCTAAAAATAATTGGACAACATGACAACACATAAACAAGGTCCAAATGGCATATGTGACATGGTTTGAAATAATGGTTTTGGTACAAGTCAAACAAATTTTGAAACATTTTGAGCAACACACTGACATTAACATGCTCTAATGATGTGATCAATGTTATGTTTTAACGACTCAAAAGCAAAATGGTTTGACATGTTTTGGGTAGCATAACGCTACCCTCCTCAACTCAAATGATAAACACACAAAAAAGTTTAACAAAAATTACAAATCACATGTGTGGTGTAAAATATCTAGTATAACACCTTTTTAAACAAAAGAGTGGCATATAAATAAATTGGTTTTGACATGGTTTATAAATAAATATATTAATTTTAGTCTCAAAACACCAAGCAAGAAAATGATAAAATACAAGTAAATTGTCCAAATTCCTATCAAGGGTGTCGTAAAGTGGGGTTGAATAAAACTAATTGGTTATGATTATTTTTAGATAGATTATATTCACAAGAATTTCATGTCAAAATTTAAGAGAAGCAACATGTTAATTGGGTCTACGGCACTTAGATTGTTATAAAAAGGTCTTTACCTTTTTACAACCACTACATCCATTACTTGTTCAGTGTAGTGTAATGTCCAATGTGCTAATACATCTCAGGCTTAGCCCCAATGTTAGGATAAGGTTTAACCACTCAAACCTTTTATCCTAGTGGGGTGATCCCAATTTATATACCCCCCATAGAGAGGGCTTGAAGATGATGCTGGGAGGTGAATTCCTAGATCAAGCCTTCCCTATATAGCTCATGGGAGGTAATGAAGTCCCCAACACAAGCCAAGATGTATTGAAAATAAATGATAAGTGAAAGAGATTTAAATGTTCTTTCTAAGTTATTCAAGTCATTTGGGTCCTTGAGGGGAGCCTTGACAACATATCTTTCATGCCTTTGATGAAGGCACTTTGCAATGAAGCTGGCACTTTTGATCCCAAAAGTTCCCTAAAGGGGATAGATGGGAAAGCATACATACACAACTCCTTGTTTGTTCAAACAAATTTAATCTAGGCAACCAATGATAAATTTTTTTAAAACAAATTGAAGTGTGTTCAATTTTAAAGCACTAAACAAAATGTGTGGTGGTCTACTTTTATCCCCTTGGATTTAAGTTGTGAAATTTGAAAGATCAATAAAGAACATTCAACATAAACATGGAAATTTTTATCTTTAAATCCAAAGTGAAAATGCCTAATTCATTTTATAACATTCAAAAATAATAGTGAAAGTACTGAATAGGTTTGTTTTAGCACTTATTTAAGTAAATCCTAAAATAAAATGGTCAGCACTTCTTTTAGCTTTGAAGAATTTTTCCAAGTGAAACAAATAAATTTTTAAATTGAGCTCTTGGGTTCATACAATTGGGTCAGGTCAGGTCAGGTTAGGTTGGGTTAAGTCAGGTTACATAATTAGGTCTAGTTAGGTTGGGTTGGGTTACATAGTCAGGTTATGTTGGGTCAGGTCAAGTTATACAGTTGGGTCAAGTTAGGTCAAGTTACATAGTCATGTCAGGTTGGGTTGGGTTGGGTTACATGGTCAGCTTAGGTTAGGTCAAGTTGGGTTAGGTTACACATTTAAGTTAGATCAGGTTAGGTTGGGTTACATAGTCCCAAGAACAAAATTGTGAATTATAAAAAAAAGAATTTTTACTCAAATTTTCACCTTCTTTACTTCCACACTCCAAGATCTTGCAAGAAAATGGTTAGTATATTATTTTTGGGTGCTTGTTGATCAAATTTATGGGATAAAATCTTATTAGGCATGCTATTATATAAACTAGGAATTTGACTCAAGAGAGGATGGTTAGTATTATGTTAGTTCCAAAATGAAATCAAAATGAAATAAACACACTAATTACCATAACATCTCTAATCCTAGTCACTAAGGGAGCTTAGTGAGGAAAACCATTTGAGAACACAACTAGAAATGGAAATAAATGAGAAATATGAACACAAATTTCTTACTAAATCCTTGATTGCTCCAAATGGCTCCTTCTTTAGCTTGCTCAGCTTGTGCTTCAAGAGATCTTCATAAATGGAGTGTGTCCACCTTCATCTCGTCTTAGAACCTTTAGCTTGTGGTTTGTCTTGGCTCAATAATTTGGCATTATAAATCTAAATTGCAATGGATTTCAAATGATTTAAGCATTATAAATTTACACTATCTAATCTTAAAATTCAATAGGCAAGGCTTCCTATTTATAGATTTTTTAAAATGATCAAAATAAACATGAGCCATCCATATCAAGATGGAGATGTGTGGCTAAGAATCCATTCAATTTTAGAGACCAAATTAAAAAAATGCCCTCATAAATATTTGAGATAGAGGGGCATTAAAGAGGCATGAAAGGTCTTAATGAGGTATGAGAGGACTTGATGAGATATTTTATGCATTTATGGCCTACGGATGTCTTTTTAAAAAATGATTTCATTTGATGATGTAGTTATTCAATATCAATTTCCAAAAATAAATATTCAACAAGTAATTATTAATTAGGCTCATGATTCAGATTAATTAGCCTTAAAATGATTTATCAATTTTGGTGTAAATCTTAGAAATTGGTACATAAATTAATCAAACTAGTTAAAATGTTATATTATTGGATTCGTTATCCCATTTAGGATGTTTTTGACATAAAATAACAAAGGCATATATCTTGTGCAAGAAATTTGGTAGAAAAGAGAAATCTAGAGCACCAAGGTGTGAAAATGTCATTTTGAATCGAAATGATTTGATCAACATTAGCTACTTCATAAAATGCATTGCCTCATTTAATGATACTTTGGCCAAAACTGGCACTAGAATATGACAAGTTCAAATCTTTTAATGCATTTTAGTATTTTTAGGCCAAATTGTGCATTTTGATAAAAATTGGTCAAAAGCCTGGATGAAGGTCATTGGTGGCCAGTCTTAGGTGTCTATACAATGAATAATGGAGGAAAACTAGAGAAATGGCATATAAAACTAAAATTATCACTGTGGGCTAATAAAATTACATTGAAAAGAGCCATCGGTAATTCACCTTTCTTGTTGGTGTATGGAAGATAATCATGAGTACCACTATAAATTAAACTTCCATCTTTAGAGCTCAATCACCAATTAGACTTGATCGATAATGATGAAATGATAGTGAGACTAGCTAAACTCAAGATATTGAAGAAATTAGGTATCAATCAATGAAAGTCTTGAAAGTAAATCAGACACAAACCAATAAGTCTTTTGATAAAAAGGCAACTATAATAAGCTTCAATGAAAGAGACATGGTCCTCAAGTTGGATGCAAATAAAGCAAAACTATATAAACACACATAATTTGATGTAATATGAAGTGATCCATATATCATTACTTAGTATAAAGGACCCAATATATTTCATCTCTCTAGACTTGATGGAGTAGAATTGCCAATTCTAGTTAATGGGATATAACTCAAAGCTTACTTTTGAGGTAAGAACTTGTTCCAAAAGATTTAAATTTTATAAATAATAAGTTTTTTTATGTTTTTAAATAAGTTATTTTATATAGGTTAGACTCAATAGGATTTGTTTCCTTAGGTTGTGTTGTTTTCCCTATTTTGTTGTCTATTTTTCCTATTTTGTACGTGTCTAGGCAAATCCTAGCTTGTTCTTCCCTAAGTTAGAGTTCTGTTAGAGTGAAGTTGATTCCATGCCAAATGCAAAAGAAATATACTAGATTCAAAATTATTAGTAGGAAATCATCTTGTAGAGGTCACCAAAAATGTTGAAATTTTTGTCCCAAAAATATCATTACATCTAACACCCTAAGAGAGACCCCCTTTGTTTTTTAGGAAAAACCTTGAATCCTTCAAAAATTCCATCTTTACCTTCCAAAATTATGGATGTAATTTTCACATATGAAAATTTATTCATAGGTTTTAGATTTCATAAAACACCCATACCCCAAAAAATCATAGAATCTAAATCTCACCATGTACTTTTCATGTTTTCACAATGTGTAAAATACATGATGGGCTCTGAATCTCACCATGCACCCATCTGATGGAATCCAAAACTTGGCATGTACTTTAAATGTTTTCATAATGTGAAAATTTCATGATAGGCTCTGGATCCCACCAAACCTTTAATACCCCCTTCCATAGAATGTAGAACCTTACATGTATATTTCACATTTATAAATGTAGAAGGTGTACCACAGTCTCCATGTTATGCCAAACACTTACCCATTTATGCATTGTAGGACTTAGAACCTTGAGTGCACTTTGCATGTTCTAAATGTGAAAAGTGTCCTATGGGTTTTGCCTTTCCCCAAATCCAATCACCCTCTTAATAGAGAATGGGGCTATTTCAAGTAGGTATAACCTCCACCAACTCACTAAATCCCTTCCCATAGAATGCAAAACTTGAAGGGAACATTATACATTTTCAATGTGCAAAGTACACATCAAGTCCCACTTCTTATTAAGCTAAGACTTCATGTAAAGAGTGGACCTATTTCAAGTTGGTCTAACCTCCATCACCAACCACCATGAAGTCACATTAATTTTAGGGTTTTTATAACTATTTAACCTAGTATTTGAGGGATTTTACTATCATTTATTAAATTTATAAGTACATTTTAGATCTCTAGTTATTCATGCCATGCTACCAAATCCTCAAGTGATGTGTTAGAAGAAGTAACTATAAGAGATCCATGACTAAAAAAGACACATTCCATGTCATCCTCGATTGCTACATGGTAATTGTGTTTTTTCTACCATTTTCTTTCATTTTGAATCTTTTCCCAGTCGTTTACATTTCTTTCAAGCTTTTAGATTGAGGTTCTCTTAAGGTTACTAGTTAGGGATTTAATTTGAGATTTATCATTTTAAAGGTTAAAATTGTGTGTCTAGGAAGCTAGGGCAATCTAGGGTTTTCATTACTTAAAGCTTTATCTCAAGGATTTTCCAAATCTTGCATACATCATTATCTAAAAAAACCCTCATTTTCCCCTCAAATACTTTATAATCAAAATATTAATTTTTGCTTGGCCAAAGTGAATATTCCCAAGTATATACCCTCAAATTCAAAATAAAGAATATTCCTTTCCAAAGTTTCCCTAGCATTTCCACAGACACTGGACCTACCTCATATACTTAAATCCCTGATAATCTTCTAATCCTTCATAGAGAGTGGATGTGCCTTGAGCACCTTCCACTTCCATCAAAAGTCTAACATGCTTCAAACACCATATAGAGTGGACATGCTTCCAAAACCTCCAAGTGCCATCACAGAATATAAGTACTCCAAACACCTATAGATCCTACAATATTTCATAGTTTATTTCTCTCAAGTAGTAACTTTAGTTTTCATGCCTCCTAAGGAAATGAAGTTCAAATCTAAGGGCCCCAGAGTGACTTCTTATTTGGAGTCCAATATGGCAGAAATAAAAGACATAGATTAGGTCACATTGACGTAGGAAATTTTTGGGCTAGGATAGGTGAAAATTTCAAAAGTGATTAGATCCAGAGTATCTATGACTCTAGTTTACCAAAAACTATAGCCTTTCCTCTATTTGTTCAAATACCCAAGTTGATCCTTATAATGGCCCAAAATTATGACCCTAATAGAAGACAAGTCTATAATGAGAAAGGAGAGAAGGTTCTAGATCTTGACCTTGACTTCATCAACATAGTTTTTGCAATTCATGAGTTTAAGAGTTATTTGGATATAAATCCATAGACATCTACACAATTTTATGAAGAGTAAAAGGATGGATGTAAAAATATAATTAACAAGCAATGGCTCAAGATTCCCAAGCATTCCTCTACTAGAATGCCTAAGACTATGTATATATCTGATTTCATAGAGGAGGTCGGAGATATTATAACACTATTGCACAGAGTCAGTACAAATATTGATGCCAAGTGTTATTAGGACTAGATCTACTAGTATATCTATATCATTAGAGAAAACAAACAATAGATACATTGGGACCAATTGATAAGTGATTCCCTCCATAACTAGTTAATGGAGGTGAAAATGATAAATAAGTTTTATATGATGTCATATATTGCCTATATCTTGGCCAAAAGAAGTTTGTTCCTAGACCTCAATATAGTTCTTGAATAAATAACTATAGTCTACAACTACTACCCTGATCTCACACTACAATCTATTAGATAATAGTTTAGGAGAGTTAATGATTCTTTCATCTACAACATCATCATCATGTTTGGTCAAGAGATTGGGAAAATAATGTTTTCCCAAGTAGTAAAAGATGAGATCACCAAATGGGGTTCATTATTCATATATTTCCCCACCTAATCCTACATTAGGGCATCTAGATTCAATGGTTATCCCTACACACTTCCTTGATATGTAACTAATAAATGGGTATTATTGGAGTTGGTTAGGTATCTTGTGGATACATACAAGCTTCTCTTAGATAGACACAAGGTAGGGATACATTTCCCTATTTCCATTGGCTATTACACATGTCAATCCCTCCTAAAGGCCAAAACTGTAGAGGTAGAGATATTATAAGTAACACTAAGAACTCTAAAATCCATATCTTAATTTGATGCATGTGGTAAGGTCAATAATGCACTAAAATTGGCAACATACAAACATGTGCCATGTTATGAGGATTTTTGGGAAGACTATGATGACAAAGAGATGGTCAAGACGAGGGACTACTCTAGGATGTCCCTACAATAAATAAAAGATTATGATCTGGCACTAGTCCCTGATGACTTGGTGGATGAAAACTCTAGAGTAGATCTAATCTACCTCACACAGATCATCTCTAGACCTTTACCACTAGTAAGGTGGTTAGTTCCTAAATCCTTCTCTCTATTTGATAGAATAACCCTATTATTAATAGAATAATTAATTGGCTGAGAAGAAAGGGTGTGTAGATCACAAGGGACACAATAGGGGTTAAGGATAATATCCTAAAGCTCAAAGTAGGAGGTATCACTTCTTTAGAGGAAGGTCCTAGTGAATCATCAGAGGAACTTGAAAAAGGAAAGAAGAGGAAGAAGACAAAGGCAAAGAAAGGGGAATTAAATAGACAAGGAAAAAGTGTAGATGAGATAATTGATCTTTCATCAAAAGGTATAAAAACAATAACATAAGGATTCACATTTTTATATCTCATAGCCTTGACTCCTATTTCCACTACTCCCCCTTCTCCTACCCATATTAGATAAGAGGTTTTAATACCTCCACTAGTTTTCTCCAATTCACTTACCTTTCCACCCCCATCAATAATACAAGTGAAATCAACACAAATAATTAAATTTGACATTTAGGGTACCCCTATAGTGAAAGCTCAAGTTTCCACTCCACTTTCTCTTCCTCCTACTTCACCTTCCCTATTTGATCCACTCCCTCTTTCCATTCCATTTACAATTCCTTCCATTTCATCAACATTAATTCCAAACACCACCCCTAGTACATTACCATATAATTAGTCATCTTTACTATAGTTCCATAATTCACCCTAACCCCTAGTATAAATACTATTTCCCCTTCATCTCAACACACTATTTTCATATCACCAACCTTGAGTGGTGTTAAACACTTAATCAACACATTCAATGCTTTGGTTTTTACCCTTCCACTAGTTCCAAAATTCAAAAATCTTTTGTCCATTCCATCCTTCACTCCCATAATAGGCATAATTTCTTCCATTGCCTTCACTCCTCTTATTTCCACTATTTCTACCATACTATTACTAGAGGTTGGACTAACCTAGATACTTGGCTCAAATATTTATTTACAAACCATTGATAAGAGTAGATATTTATGGAGACCTCCTAAGAAACCAATGGTATCATCTTCTTAGGAATCCATTAGTTATAGTATCATCTAGTGTAACTACATCAGCTATAGATTATTTGGTGATAGTATCAAATCAGCATAAGGCTACCCCTAGTTGGTTAGCAAAATCAATGATTAATAAGTGGAAAATAATGATTGATCCCATCACTTTGGACTTTTGAATGTCATTATTCAAGAAGAAATAAAACCCACTCACAAGACCCTCTCAAGGACATTCAATGATGATAAGAGAGAGAGGTATGTTGAAATTGTTGTTCCTCCACTAGAAAAATCAAAAGAGGATCTTTTGGTAGAAGATTATCAGGTTTCTCATATACACCTTGGTCAACAAACAAGAGAGGGAATCAATCATAATATGAAAATAGGTATCAACTCTTTATTCTAGAGAATTGATCATGATAAAACCACCAAGGATGAGTTGAAAAGAAAGATAAATTAGTTGATCAAAGCACTAAACCAAATCATAAAACTTGGTGAAACATCATAACTAGTATAGGCAATGTAGCCAATCAGTCTAGATCAAGTTATAATTAATTTTTTATGAGATATTGCTCACATGGGATTGGCTACAAAATAATGGACTGAGGAACTGATCACTAAAGGTAATAGATTTCTTGTAGCCATGATGGAACATTATGGAGTCATCATAGAGAGGAGATAAATTTTAAAAGAACATATCAATAGCTATGAAGGAGAAATTCAAACTTTGAATATGTTATCGGAGTTGTTGCCAGAATTTGGATAATGCGAGTGCAATGGAGATGTGATCACACAAGTTGAAGCAAGTGCACACCACATAGATGCTAAAGGAATTTGAAAATAACACAATAAGAGAAATTGCACAAGACAAAATGGAGAAAACCAAAATTTGATTAGCATGAGATGGCCAAAGTGAGAAATACATATAGGAGAGTACCTAAGTAACTCCTCCACAAAAGGTGGACAAGGCACCCCAAGAATAGATAGTAACTCCTCCATGAAAGGTGGTGATAAGGTGCTAAGAATAGAGAAGTAACTCCCATCGAGGGAGTTACTTATGACATTCTTATGACACCTATGACACACACCTCCACATAATCTAGCCTATCCCACAAATGTTGGAAAACTCAATGTTTGCACAAGAAATACAATTTCCCTAATTAATAAATAGGGAAAAATAAAAACCTACACTAATACCCCCCATAAGCATAGCTTAGGTGGGCAGTGTGGAAATATAAAATGGGTCATGACAACTAGGCCTAATGAGGTACCCATGTATAAATGCAATCTCCCATAAGATAGAGAAAGGGAGAAAACCTGTAGGAAAAAAATCCCCCCAAAAGAGAGACATAAAAGAAAGAAGAGGCTAGAAGGCCCCCCTAAAGATGATGTTGTTGTAGATGTGGACCACACCCCAAGAAGAGATCATAGATGAATGAACTTGCTCTCAGTGAAAGGTTTGGTGAAGATGTCTACAACTTGCTCCAAAGACTGGCAAAATATCAAGTCAATGACCTAACTATGAATAAACTCTCAAATGAAATGCATGTGAATCTCTATGTGCTTGGTCCACTGGTGCTGAACTAGATTCCTACAAATTTGAATGGTACTCTAGTTGTCATAATAAATGATGGTGGGTTGCCTGATAGGAATGCCAAACTCAAAAAGTATCCCCTGAAGCCAAATAGCCTCAGTAGCTACATTAACAGCTCCCCTATACTGTGACTCTATGGATGATATAGCAATAGCATTCTACTTCTTGCTAGACCAACTGATAGGACTAGAACCTAGAGAGAAACTGTAACCAAAAGTGGACTTGTGAGTCTATGAATTGCCAGCCTAGTCTGAATCTATATATCCAACCAAGTCAACCTCTATGCCAAATCTGTAATGAATCCCGTATCTATGTGAACCCTGTATATAATGCAAGATCCTCTTAACTGCTTTCCAATGCAGCTCATGAGGTTCCTACATGAATTTGGAAATAAGTCCCACTGTATATGATATGTCTGGCCTGGTGTGAGTCAAGTAGATGAGACTACCAACAAGTTGTTGATATCAAGTGATATCAACCAATGGTGAAGAACAATTAGCCTCAAGCTTGACTCTTGATAGAAAGGGAGTCAAAGATGGCTTGCAATCAGCCATGTGAAACTGAGCCAATAAGTCAAGAGCATACTTAGGCTATGCAAGAGAAATCCTTGAATTTGATTATGAGATCTCGATGCCAAGAAAGTAGTGTAACAAACCCAAGTCTATCATGTCAAATCTATCTTGGAGAGATGCCTTCACCACTGTAATAGCTGATGAAGAACTCCCAGTGATCAAAAGGTCATCAACATATAAAACCAAAATCAAGAGTGAATTATCCCGCTATAAGAAGTAGACATTGGGATCAGAATGGCACCTAGTGAAACCCGCTATGAGAAGGAAGGAATCCATCTTGGCATACCAAGCCCGAGGGGTCTGTTTGAGGCCATAGATAGATTTCCTAAGTTTGCATACTAAAGAAAAATCTTGAATAAATCCTGGTAGTTATTCCATGTAGATCTCTTCCTCTAGGTCTCTGTGAAGAAAGGCACTCTTCACATCCATCTGGTGTACATCCCAACCATGTGCTATAGTAATAGCCAAGGTGAGTCAGATAGAAGTCATCTTTGCAATGGGTGCAAAGGTCTTTGAGTAGTCAATGCCTGCCACTTATGAGAAACCCTTGGCAACCAATTGCACCTTGTACTTATCAACTAACCCATCTACTGCAAACTTGGTCCAGTATATCCACCTACATCAAACCATCTTTCTTCCCTTAGGAAGTGAAGTCAAATCCCAAGTGTTATTTTTGATTAAGGAAGAATATTCTTCCTCCATAGCATTATCCCACTCAGGTACCCCTGATGCCTCTCAAAAAGTGTGTGGATGCACAACTGAAGCAAAGAAGGCATGTGAATCTCTCTAAAATTCCCCCTAGTACATCTGTCATCTGCAAGATCTCCTACCCAAGTGCCAACACTCTCAAGTGTCTGTCTGGCCTAAAGTGGCCTAGAAGTGGGTGAGTTAGGTGCTAACTCCTCATCCTCTAATTGACTAAAGGTGGATGACTTTGCATCACTATCCTTGATGTCTGAACTCGAAGAAGAAGAAGATGTCTTTGTCTTAAGAACCTGTTGTGGCTGATCTAAATCTGATGAGGAATCATCATGAAGAAGTAGTTCTGATGAGGGAGAAGAAGTGTCAAGTGTTGAGTCTCTAGGACTCTCCTAAAAATGGACACTTCTCTATGAATAACTCATGATTGACTGGATCTAGAAGGTGATATTCCTTAATACCATCTGAATATCTTACAAAGATGTAAGGCTTGGACTAACATTCCATAGCTTTGCATTTCTTCTTCAAAATGTGGGCCATGGCTAGGGATCCAAAAACTCTAAGGTGCTCAACATCAGGTTTCCTTTTATGCCAAGCTTCAAATGGTGTTATCCCTTTCAAAGCTTTGTGAGGAACCCTATTTTGAATGTAGCAAGCACAATTGATGGCTTCAGCCCAGTACTGTGGTGCTAAGGATTTGGAGTGAGTCATATAGCTACCCATCTCTTTCAAGAACCTATTTTTGTATTCTACAACCCCATTCTATGAAGGACTATAAGTGACTGTGCACTGTAAATCAATCCCCTCTATGGTGCAAAATTGCTCAAACCTAATGTTGACATACTCTCCTCCATTATCAGTTCAAAGAACCTTGATGGATTTCTCACTCTATTTCTCAACAAGAGCCTTGAAGTCTAGAAATTTTTTGAACACTTAAGACTTTTGTTTGAGAAAATATATCCAAGTGTACCTATAGAAATCATCAATGAAAGTGAGGATGTACTTGGCCCTTATGAAAGATGGTTTGGGAAAGGGTCTCGATACATCACTGTGGACTAACTCTAAAGGTTGTAAAGCCCTCCAAGCTTTGCCTTTGTCAAATTTTGCTTTGATATGCTTCCCAAGGGAGCACCCCTCACAAATTACTTTTGAGAATTGGACATGAGGCAAGCCAATGACCATGTCATTTTTGTAAAGTTGATCAAGATAGTGTTAGTTAAGGTGGCCAAACCGCTCATGCCATAATTTGGTAACTCCATTTGAATGAGTCAACAATGCTATTAGAGAAGAATTTGATGTAAAATATGAGGTGTATAACCTTGCTTGGTGATTTGCCCTACCCACTGCCATTGTAGTATCACTATGCAACATCCTAATAGCCACTAAATCTAGTGAAAAATCAACTCTCATGCCCTAACCAATGTGAGTGATTTGGTACACTAATAGGAGATTGGTTGAAAGATAAGGAACACTTAGAACATTATTGAATGTTCCTCTTTCCATTTCAACTGACCCTCTCCCTATAATAGAAACTGATGTGTCATCACCCAAACTAATTAAAGTCATGCTACAAGGCTCTAAATATGAAAACTCAACTAGTGAAGAGCCCATGTGGTGAGAAGCACTCAAGTCGATGACCCATGAAGATGTAGAAGCTGATGTAGCTACAAGGGCCTTGCCCTTTTCTTTCTCCTTACCCTTGCCTTTTGCCTTGGTAGAATCTTGGGTAGATGAATTCTGCTTGATAGATTCAAGAACACCTATGTTGTTCTTCTCTAGAAGATGAGTTAGATGATCTATTTGTTTCTTCATGCATTTGTGTTCATCATGCCCTATCTTTTTTACAATAGGCACACTTAACCTTCTCCTTCTTAGGTTTAGCATTGGAAGAGGAAGTCTCAGTGTTGTTTTTGGCAAGATAGGTGTTTTCTTTCTTCTTCTCTTGGTCTTTGTTCTTTTTCGTCTTCTCCTTTTATTGAAGTCTTATCCTTACCATTTCTAGCTATCAAGGCTTGGGGTTGAGTAGACTTCATTGTGCCCATTTGAATTAGCTTATCTTGCTTCCTAGTCAAGTCGGTAATGAATGAATCCAAAGAAGGCATTTTCCATGTAGTGCCAAGGGCACTTTTTGTGGCATGGAAAGTGGAGACAAAGACTGAATAGCTTGGACCTAACTTTGTGAGAATAGAAAGTATGAGTTGATCATCTTTCTTCTCTATCCTGCATTTTTTCAATTTCAATCTAAGGGCCTTAAAATTAGTGAATAAGTCCTATAATGTGTCAAAGTTGCTAGGACTTAGACTTATGAGTTTGTTTTCGAGCTCATGACCTCTCATCTCATCAAGCTTCCAAAATAACTTTTCTAAGGTGTCCCATATGTCATTGGTAGTCTAAGAGGATTCTAGATGGAAGAGAAGTTCTGGAGACACAGACAAGCTTAGTAATCCAAAGGCTTCATCACTATGGTTGTACCACTTAACCTTTCAGCATCAGTGTTGGGTTCTACTTTAGTACCCATGGTGATCCTATACAACCCTTTGCTTCTAAAAAATGATTGACATTTTAACCTTCCATTCATGTCATTTGAAGGGTGTTAGGGGTTTAAGTTGAAAATAATCCATTTTTTAGTTGAATTTAGGTGAAGTTGTGTTGATTGTAAGTTGTGAAATTATGCAGAAAGGAGAATGAAAGTGAAGATATGCAAGTTGTGAAAAGCAATCACACCCCCCAAAAATATTGATCCCCCCCCCAAATATGCAAGTGCATGCTCAAAAGACGTCAGACTCAACTGAGAATGTGTCTTAGAGCAATCAGTGCAAGACTAAAGCAAATAGGACATCAGACTCAGCTAAAAATGTGTCCTGAGAGACCCAAATTTTTGGCACTTTATAAACTAGTGTATTTTTGACAAATAACAAGCCTACACTATGGATAATTGAATTACAAACACTTTTTTAAAAAATGGCACCTAAATTTGAGCTACTGTTTGCAAGATATTAAAGGTTCAATTTTCCTGTAAACTAGTGTTTTTGAAAAAAAAAAGCACTAAAACATTTTAAAAATGCCTATTTTGAGAGAGAAAGTGGCCTTCCAACCACTAATTGGATTAGGCACAAAATGAGGAATCCAAAGGAGGTTTGTGTGAGGGGGAATTGGCCTCCTGCCAACCTGGGCCTCACCCTTCGTCTTCGTAGGTCAAAGATACAAGTTAAAATTAAAACCCCCAAAATTACCAAACTGCCTAAAAAACTTAATATTCAGCGAAATTGACTAATTTTTGTTTTATCAAGCCAATTTTAACTAAAAAAATGAAGCATAGATATAAATGAATGAAGCCACATGTCCAAGGGGCACCACATAGGATGCCAAGTAAGGAAGGGGCATCCAAAATAGCACAGTCCAGAATTTTAACTCAAAAAAGACAAAAGAACAACAAATGGTAGTTTGTTTTCACCAAAAAAGAGGGCAAATCTCTAATTTTATAGTGAAGAAAAGATCAAAGAGATTCAAGACTTCAACACATAGCAGTTTAATCAAAAAAATGTGCCATTTTTAGAAAAATAGACCTGGACATCGTACGGCCTGCTTGTATGGCATAACATAATACTTGCTAAAGCTAGGACACTCTATGGCTATGGCATAGTAAAAGGACAAAAGTAGACTTGCAGACCAGAAGCTAGGCACAGAAGTTGGAAGGACTTGCAAATAGAAACAGTTAAAAAAAAGGACGTTGTATGGCCTACTAAAGGTGCCTTGCTGCTGTTTGGTGTGTAGAGTGAAGGTAGGTACAGAAGCTTGGCTGGAAGGACTGCTATTTGGAGTTGCTACTCCTTCCTCTACTGCTCCAAACAACAATGGTTCCCAAGCTAACTGCTGAACCAGCCAAGACACCCAAAGGACAAGGAAATGATACCAAAAAAGATTTTAAAAGTTTTTTTTTTTAAATTTTAAATCAGATCTAGAAAATAAAAAAACTAAGAGAACTCCACTCCTCTTGATTTCAAAATGAAATAAAATCATAACCATACACAATTACCATTCTTTCTCTAATACCATATTGGAGTTGTTTCCAGAATCTAGATAATGCGAGTGTAATGGAGACATGATCACACAAGTTGAAGCAAGTGCACACCACATAGATGCTAAATCAATTTGAAAATAACATAATAAGAGAAATTACACAAGACAAAATAGAGAAAACCAAAATATGATTAGCATGAGATGGCCAAAGTGAGGAATACATATAGGAGAGTACGTAAGTAACTCCTCCACAAAAGGTGGACAAGGCACCCCAAGAATAGACAGTAACTCCTTCATGAAAGGTGGTGACAAGGTGCTAAGAATAGAGAAGTAACTCCCATCAAGAGAGTTACTTATGAATTTTTTATGACACCTATGACACATCTATGACACACACCTCCACATAAGCTAGCATATCCCACAAATGTAGGAAAACTCCATGTATGCACAAGAAATATAATTTCCCTAATTAATAAATAAGGAAAAATAAAAACCTACACTAATATATGTATTATCCCAAATTGATATCCATGAAATTAATTGATATGAATACCTTCATTGCTGAGAATATATTGAAGAGTGATGCTAACCAAGAGGAACTCCACATGGCTACTTAATTTTTGATAAGATTACTAATAGAATTTATTGAGCTATTCAAGGAGGCTCATGACAAGGCAATTGATGTATTATATGAGATTGATGGCATTATGAACTTAATGTCATGTTGACTAGTGGATGATGCTAACAATCTCCTATAGGAAGAACATGTTCAAAATAATTTCAAAGCATTAGTTGAGAAGGAGTCTGTAAAGGACATAGTATTCACCCTATGTTCCATCCACAAGTTCATCAAGTATGAAAAGGCAATTGATCAGATGAGGACTGAAATGCAAGGCATAAGAACCTTTAAAATAGAATTGTTTGATGTTCAGGTAGATTGTACAACCTCCAATATCTATTCTCATAGGTCAGATGCATAGTGAATACAAGATATTTTCAAAACCTTTGATGCATATACTAAGAATTTATACGCTAATAATGATAATAAAGATGAGGAAATTCTAGAAATCAATTAGTTTTCCCTCTCTTTTGAATGTTTTCAAATGTTATATTTAAAATTTCATTTCAAGATATTGTAAGTTGTAATTGAAAAAGTATAACTATATTTTTAAAACTTTTTTTGAGAAAGAGAAAACTTATTTTACACTTTATATTTGTTAAAAGTGAAAGTTTCAAAAAACACAAGTGAAAATTTCACTTTCTTTTTGATAAATGTGAATTGTTAAAAAGGTGCAAAATCATGAAGTGTAAATTGCATGTTTCATTTTGGCAAAATGATAAGACCTATAAATTTTTAAAAGTCTCACATAAAGTTTTACACACTAGGGTTTGCATGAAAATAAATATGGAATTATTTTTCAATGTTATCTTTTATTTTAAAAAGGTCAAGTTCTATTTTGGGTGCCTCTTTTTACATGATGAAGCTATTTTAAACCACTATTAGATAAAGAAGAATTGCATGGAGATCTTCAGTTCCATCCATGCCATACCATGCCATGCTACATGTAACATCATACCCAAATCATACATGCCATGTTCCAACCATTCCATAAGTTTAAAAATGCTAGAAATAGAAGAGTTTGCCTCTCTTGCATGAGGGTTTTTATATCTGCAACCTTCTTTATTGGGCATTTGAGTTTCAACAAATACATGTCTTCTATGACATATTTTGCATAAAAATGGGCAGACCCTGTGGCCCAATCTATATTTTTACTTCTAGTTATATTTTTTGCATTTTGAATGTATTTACTATAAGTTGTAACCTTTGGAGAGAAATAAAGTTGAAGATTTGCCTTTCTTGTCTTTAGAGATCTCTATGTGTGCACAAGTTATTTGATTATTTGTGGAATATTTGTCTCTTTGTTTTGCTTCCAATAAATTCATCTGTGGTATTTTACCCTCTTGAAAATATTGTTTGAAATAAAGATCTTTTTTTTTGTTTTATGAAAAATAGATAAAATACTACCCTGATTTCTCATCTGTATAAGTTTGTATTGAAATAAATTCAATGTAATTTCTACTCTATTGTGTTCATAAAGAAAGCATTAAAACAAACTATAAAATATTTGGTATAATCACCATATTTTTATTTTTCTATAAATTTTCAATTCTTCAACCCCTTTCCCCATTAAAACCCTAGTTTAAGATTCAAAAGCCCTAAAGAGAAAAATTTCCATAAAACTAGTATTTTATCAGTTTGCATAAGATTTAGTAAATGGAATCTAAACTTCTTCAAATATTAACCTCAAATTGCTAAGGTCCTATGGCTTTGGAGGTTTTTCCATTGTATCATTAGGCACTTTCACAACAAGCTATATGATCAAGATAGGTGAAATCCTATGTGATAACAGTAGCCATATGTGACAAGAATGTGAATTTCAAACAAGTCTCAGAAATTTTCTCTCAAGCACAAAATGCACTGCTATAAAAATTGTCTTTTGAGCTGATTTTTACTTGGTTAATTTTTTGTGCTTCTAATTTTTAGATTTGGCTAGTGCACACATTTTAAAATAATTTTTGTAATAGTAAATGAGGTCAAATATTGTTCAAATTTATCAGGGTGATAGATAAATGTCATTAGAGTGTAATGGGAAAGATAGTGCACACATATTAGATATAATGTGTGGAATGCGTACTATGAAAATCAATTTTTGCATTAATTTTTACTTAGTAATTTTTACTTAGTACTATGAAAAGTTATGATGGTGAAAAGTGACCCTTCTAGGAAGATTTATCACTCAACCAACTTTTCACTAGAAAACACTTAGAGGGAAGGTCATAATGGTTATTTTGATATTTAAAAAAAAATAAAAATACCCATTTGAGCATAGTTTCAACAAATTTATGAAAATATAAGATATGAAGGGTTTTTATCATATATTGATTTATGATTTTCCATTTTTCCATGTTCTGAAGGTGTTGATTCGACTGTGTACGACTATGCATTAGTTTTTTAGTCATATCTTTTGATTCATAGCTCCATTTTCGACTGTGTACGACTATGTATTAGTTTTTTAGTCATATCTTTTGATTCATAGCTCCATTTTTGATACCATTTATTATGTTATAAATCCAACTTCTCCCTATTTGAAACTATGTTGATTTTAAATTAGAAAAATGTATGATCAAAATTGGTTAATATCATAACTATAATGTTGTGTTGATTTGATAAGCCTTCACAAAGTGTCTAGAGGCTTCTAGAAAACCAAGTGGGAGATGTGATGAATTTGGCAAGTGAGAGAGGTTAATTGTAAAGAGGATGAAACTCAAAGCATTTAAAATGCCTTCTATAATAATGAAGACTTTATCCATGTAGGATGACAACACTCAAGTCATCATCCATTTCCCCCTCTTCTCTCTTCCATTTTATTTTATATATCTCTCATTTTTCTCATTGTAAGAGACTAATTCCTCTTATGGTATGGTTTATCCCTACTGATTTTGTAATGAAAACACCTCTTGATAGAAATGTAAGAGTTTATTTACCTTTTTATATGCTCTCATCTTGTGTTTAGTTGATTTTTTGCATGAATACTTTGTGAAAGGATCTCTCTTTCTTAGTGTTTGTCATCTCTCTCTTGCCTCTATGCAAGATATTTTTATGTTTATAGGTCTTAGAATGTGTTATATCAGTCATGAGGTGAAGATATGCTTTGGATATGATCATACCTTCCGTCTTTGTCTTATTTCCTTGAGCCTTCTTAAGAAACACTTATGCAACAAGCTTGTTATAAAGTTTGTGTGAGTGTATGAGTTCTTGGTTATCATATGTGTGTGTCTCAAAGAAATAAGGGTTGTTAAAGATTGGTGCATCACCCTTTTTTATTTTTAATCATCCATTTCTCCTCTTTCTAACCCTTTTCTTTAGTAATCAATAGTTTATACTAGTTTTCTAAGAGCCTAATTGATACATATAGGGAATTGGCCCATAACCCATAGGTTCAACTCAATTATAGGATAGCCATAGCCTAGAGGTGTTCCCATTTTGTGGCTAGGTTGGAGAGCACCTGAATAAACCTTTCCAAGAGTGAAAATCTATGCCACAATAGTTATGATGTAAAATTACTCTTGTATTTTGATAATATATGCCCAAACTTTAAACAAACAAGTGGATATTTATAGTGAGCATTAATCTAAAGTGATTCATGTTAAAAAAGTTCAAAAAGGAAAACAAGGTAGAGTATAAAAGAAAGTTTTCTTTGCAACAATAAAGACCAATAAATATCCTTTATTTCCTTTTGAATATAGTGTAAATAAAACTAACATATATAGGATCTTAGTGATAGACTCATAATATAATAAATGTAATAAAGATTCTAGGGTAGATACAATGAATATATCTATAAATTATGTTATAAAATATCTACCTACAATAAATTTATTTAAGCACATTTATTAGTAGAATATAAGGAAATAAGAGCATACATAACAAACTTTGTTAGAATAGCTAAAAGCACAAACTAACAAGATACATTCAAAGACTTACTATCAGATTTAACCACTGAAGAAATGAAATCATGTGTTATTATAAAATATTGAAAAACATGAACATATGAAAATAATGAAACAATGAGCAAATCATAAGAATTATTCCTTCTCTTTACATTACTTCCACAAAATTTTATTTTGAGCTACAATAAAGGGGGAGTACCCCTATATATAGGCCTTAAAATACTTAAGGTAGTTACAAGAGAGCCAAATGTATGACACCTATCAATGGACAAGGTCCCTAGTGTCCTAAAACTTAGAGAATATTCTCTACACACCTAGATTGAAGAAACATTTGGTGGACTAAGTCCACACAGGGCAGTACTACTGAGTTGGATGCAACCTTGTGTAATCCTATAGACTTGAGTGTTAGGATATCCAACCTATCTTCTGCATCACTAAAGCCTTCCTCAGTGTCACTATCTCTATCTATGGTATTTTTGACATGGTATAATATATCATTATAATGTTTATCTTTTGTGTCCAATGCAACAAAATTGAATAACATTATATATGGTGTTTTTTATTTATGTATATTGGGTGATTACACACACACACACACACACACACACACACACACACACACACACACACACACACACACACACACACACACACACACACACACACACACACACACACACACACACACACACACACACACACACACACACACACAAACACACACTAACACAACCTTATATATAAATAAATAACCCTATATATATATGGTGTTTTTTGTATATATTTATATCCAATCGAATCTATTTACTCCATGTCTTATCTAAGAACCACTATAAGTGATCATGACCAATATAAATGTATAACTAGGGGATGAAGAAGCACTAGTGATAGTTAAAGAACTAGAAAAGAATAGGGGAACTTGTGGGATGATAATAGAGGTCATTTTATTAGGCAATTATAGACCAAGTCTAGGCATAGGTTCAGGCATGACTGGGGAAAAATTGGCCATTACCAAAACTCTAGAGGTGGATGATATGCTAAAGGGGATGACAGTGGGCAATGGCATGATTATAAGCCTAATTATAATATTTTTAAGAAGCCTATAAGGTAGGAGGTTGACATATCCTAGATTTAGTGGTTGACTAGATATACTCAAGGGTTGATTACATAAGAAAGAACGAGGTAAGGAAATACATTCTTGACCTATAATACTTGACCCTTATCTAGTAGGAGTAAGGGGAGGTAATGGTTGATTTGAATTTACTAGTGTAGGAGTTATTATTTCCTCTACTGAAGGTGTTTCCTATGTAGAGGTGAAACCTTATATTTAGGATAGGCTGCCAGATGAGACCCCTAAGGTGGAAGCCTACTTAATTTATTTCCTTGAACCAACTCCTCCCTTCTCTAAAGTGGGAGACAATGCCTAGATTATTATTTGACTAAGTTGTGGGTTCATCAGGCCTTATTTTCCAATACTATAAGTATGGACTAGAGATGTTGATGTTCCAACTTGAGTATCATATTGTTCTATCACCAGAAAACAAATATACACCATTCAATCTTCCTTTCACCCATGTGATATTCATAGCTCTTAGACTTTGCTTAAATTAGACATAATTAGCTACATTAAGGTATAATTGATCTCTTTCCTTAAGCTCATGATGGTATGTAATGTCGAGAGTTGACCTATGTCTAATGCAATGATTGAATGTTAAGTACACAGGGTCCCATTTCTTATCGATGCCCTTTTCTAGACTAAAGGTGGACCTATGTTTAATAGTAGCCATAACTGAGTACTAAGTCTTAATGTAAAATTGGCCAATGTTGGTTAATTGCGGATGGATTGGTCTCTTTTTATTATTTTTTCACAATCCATATACTCTTGTGAGTAGTTGGAAGGCAATATCTTGCTCAGCTAGCTTGTTTGGCACTATGATGGGTAACCTATATGGGGCTATTTTGATCCCATAAACTCTTATTATGGTGTATTTAGGGTAGTATCAGTAGGATTCCAATGTGCTCAATTTTACGTTGATCTCTTCTAATAACCTATGCATAGTCCTTTTGTGGATGGACCTATATACAATCAAATATAACTACTCGATGATGTCCCATATATCCTTCCTATACCTATAAATTATAACCTTTGTAAAGACATATAAAATGATTTATTTCAATTTTAAATCCTAATTGGTAAACTCAGGGAACTTTAGAGTGGCATATATGGCATAAACCAAGTAGGAAGTCATATAGAAATGATTTCTTGGTTAGCCATACTCTTCTTGATTTGGGTAGCTAAATTACAATAAATGATTTCCCTAAGAGGGGGACTAGTGGAGTCATCTATGATCATGGATAGGAGTGGAATCCACTTCTCATCCACATGGATGATGTCTTCTACTCATGTAACCTATTCATCATGGCCATCCCCATCCTCACTCCCTTCATGTATTGGGTGATGGGTATCTGATTAATTTTGGACATACAAACAAACTTCCTTGGGTTTTTCACCTAGCTTCTCAAGACTTCTCTAATGTTATTTGAGTTGAGCCATTGGGTTATGATTTATTTATTATAAATAATTTTAAGTTTGGGTAAATCATAGTAGGCTTAGAAGGCTAACCTAGATATAACGGCAATATTATTACCTAAATTAATAGGTTTGATCATGTTATCTATAAACTAAGAATGGATGAATATTTGGTAAACTAAATCCACATAGGGGAATACCTCTAGGTTGTATGTAGCTTTGTGAAATCATATATAATCAAGTGATAAGATGTTAGACCTTTCTTCTATAATACTATCATATTCTTCATCATCATTGTCCTAATCATCCATCCTCTCTACATGGTAGAATAAGTCATTATAGTGTTTGTCATCTATGGTCAATGTAATGGTATTAAAATTGGTGTCTTGAAAGACTATGTTTGTCCCATATGAATAGAAAAATGGGACCTATTCTAACTTGGTGGTTCTAGACATTCCTATTTTGGTCATGAATTTTGAATTTTTATTGATGATCTTGTGTATTATCTTAATGCTGGATGAATGCACATAAGTCCTTTAATAAACAACATAAACCAATTCAGAGTTATTTAATAGATAGAAATTGAAAGTGAATACAAAGCCTTGAGATTGTAAGCTTAAAATCTAGATTTCTAGAGTTTTAAATTTCAAGATACAAGCCATAAATGGTAAGTATGTTTTACTTAATTTCAATTAAAACTAGGGTAGCTCTTCAGTTTTCTTCTAATAGCTTCAAAAATTCACTTTTGGGAAATAGCTAATCCCCACTCTCATTTTGTCCATGCATCTTATCATCATATGATTGAATTTTCCCTTGAGGTGAGTTGGATTTATAACCATCTAAATGAGTCCTATCAACATTCAATTTTCATGAACAACATGCATTTGACACTTGACATTACCTTGTATACCTTAGCCTTTTATTATGAGTACTGAGTTACCTGAGTGTGCTACACAATATTATACCAAGCATCACCCTTTGTTTGGTTCATGTTTTATTAGGTTAAACAACTTCCTTTGATCGTGTATTACAATAAGGTAATGGGTCTATGTGTCATTAGGTTATTGGTCCTAACTGATAGGTGGCTTCCAAATAGCATCTAGTTATTCAAGATTGGGTGATCAAGTGATATGTGTCACCTTGTTATACACTCATGGTGTTGTTATGATGTGGTTGGATTGATTTATTGTAGAACTTCTTTTGACTTAAAGCCGAAGTGGCTCTTTAATTTTATTCTAACTATTAGGAACTTGCAATATAGGGGTCCATGTATCCTCAACCTATTGATTCCAACTAATGGGTGGTTTCCACATAGTATCTAACTATCCAAGATTTAAGTGACTAACTGATAGGTGTCATTTTGTCATGCAATCATAATATTAAGATATTGAATATTACACCTTAGCTATGGGGGTGCAAAGGGTATGACTGACTGAGTGCTATGTGGCATGATTCAATTGGACCATTTTGTTATGGGACTTTAGAAAGTAATCGATGCCTCAGAAGGTTACAACTAGGTTCTATGTGCCACGTTCTGGTTAGGTTATAACTCTTTTATAAATTAAAACATAGTGATTGAATGATAAATGACACATTCCAAATGGGTTTGTTGGGTTACAAACTTTATAAATCTTCATTAGATTTGAAATGTTACGAACAGGTCCCAAGTGCCATGATTCAATAGGGTCATAGGTTCATGACACTTTGTTTCTACCTCAAATTTGCTTTTCAGATCATAAGGAAAGAAGAAACTTAAAAAGAATAATGGACAAGGCTTAGGAAGTACCTGGACTAAAGATTGCGCACCGTGAATCCAGACGTTTGTGGGCACTCCTCTTTGGCTGTGGAGGAATGACACCTGCAAGAAAAAAGAAGCTTGGACAAGAAAATGTTAGATGGATAGGCAGTGGGTTGCCAAGCAAAAGCTTATTCCCGGAAGTGTAAAAACTTCCTTAAGGGAGGTCAACCCACTGTTTTGATAAGATAAGTGACTGATAAAAAGACAGAATGCCAGAATACAGAAGTGACAAAGAGATTAGAAAGGAAAGAAGAAAATAAAATGATTACCTGAAGGAGCTGTTGGGCTGAAGACAGTCGCTGAGGTCGGAAATGTCACCGGCGTCAGTTATCTGATCTGCCGGCATCGGCTATCCTGCCGACGTCGGTTGGGGAAGTGACCGGCGTCAGTCGGGGTTGTGGCCTGTAGTCGGGTCTGAGTTGCTTTCTGGGTTGTGGACGGGTCTGAGACTGAACGGGGACAAGTTTGGATGGACTGGGTAGTGGTCTGGTTCTGATTGGGTGCCTGATGCAAGGTCTTTTTGGCAGAGGGATGAGGAAGTTGTCTGTGATTGGATTAAAAGAGGGACAGGGAAGAGGAGGATTCACAGAGGACAGGGCCTGAGAAGGCCTTGCAGCCTCTCAGGGGGAAGGACAGAGGGAGCAAAAGACAATAGAGGATAGGATAGATTACTGAATACTAAAATAAATGAAATAAAAAACCCAGACTTTGCTTACCTTTTAGCTTGCTGAAAGAAGAGAGGAGGTGCTGTTGTCGGAGCCACGGAAGACTTGTTGCAAGGAGAGAATACTTGATGCAGAGCCTTTTCACCTGTTGCTGCTGTTGCATGAGGTCAAGACAGAGGAGAGACAAAAGCTAAAGCGCCAAGAGAAGTCTGTTTTCGAGCTCAAGAGTCCAGGGGCTGCAACGGATGCAGAAAGAGATAATGAAGGCTGTCGACGCTGGCAGTTTTGCCGACGTCGGCCGAAGGGTCACCGACGTCGGCTGTCGCAGGATGGGGACAGAGGCTAAAAATAGCCTCTGCCCATTCTTGCACGCCGCTGGGCGAGGGGTCATGGGAAGAACGGTCACAAGGATGCCAAAATGGGCGCGGGGGGATATAATGGAGAGATTAGGCCTAATAAATGCTAGGGGGAAGGTGGAGGGATTCAAGGGAGGATCCAAGGTGGCAAGGGTAGGGTGGAAAGGGGGTCTTATTTAATTAAAAATAGATGTTTATTTCCAATTAATAAGACTTAGGTGGGTTAGGGACCAAGGAGGACTAGGAGGGAGAAAGGACCAAGGGTTAGACACTTTTTAGGTGTCTACATTTGCCCCTTTTTGTCTTGTTGGTTGTTCTGGATGAACTGCAAGACAAAAATAGGGAGGTGGTTGCCCCAGGTGAGGGATGATGTGGATTGCCCTGAAGTGGATGAGGTATTCCCCCTCAAAGCAGGAATCGAGGGAAGGGAACTTGATATCGGGTGCTGATTTGACAAAAGGTGGATGAGAAAGAAGGAAAAGTGAGTGAAAATGCTGCAAAAGTCATGATTGTGCACATACCACTACACAAGATGGTCAGGTCAAAAGTGTCACAGGTCAAGGGTCAAGGAGTGCCAAAATTGAAGTAACCGGGCCCCAGCATTTAGTCGTCTGCTGATCGGGTCACTCAATCTAAGCTGAAGCTCCAAATGGTCATCGTGTCCCAGGTATCCAGGGCTCAGGAAGTGCTCCCAAAAACATGAAAAAGCCACAAGTAGTAGGGATCAACTGGCTCGCGATCCTACACTTGTGAAGGGTCAAAAATAGTCTGCGGACAATTCTGCTAACCAGCCGTGGAATAGCATACACGCAAAAACAACCAAAGCAACATTGGCTTGGAAAAAGGTCAAAGAAGATACGCATGATCTCTAATGGTCATTGGTCAAGAGGATGGATGGACGAAAGGATGCGGCCGAGCTAACCCCAGAAGACCCCATGTCAACTGAGTGCTGCCTACATAGCCCCTGTCGTAGGGGCCTCAGGCCGATGTAGTTCTCCCTAAAAGGGAGGAAGGGTCAGAGGGATTGATTGGTCTTGGTCAAAGTCGATGATTGGGCGTGATAAGAGTCAAAAAAGAGAAGGTTTGTCCATCATAGAGACGAACAAATGGGGGTGGTCGAGCTAACCTCAGAAGATGTGGTATCTGAGTGCTGCCTACATAGCCCTGGTCATAGGGCCTCAGACCAATGTAGTTCAGACGAATTGAGAAGATTGGTCGATGATTGGATGTGGTCAAGCGTCAAAATGATGAGGCTAAGATGAGGATAAAAGGATGCTATAGATGGTGTATTCTGTAGAATTGGTCGAGAGTCTTTCATCTCTAGCAAGTTTCCATAGTCGCGATGGATGTATGCTAAAAATGAATGAAGGGTCTATTTATGCTTCAGCAAGTATTGGTTTATGCTTAACATAAATTGGGTCTGGTCGATATTTTCCATGTGTATTGGTGTCCATAGAAACTATGTGAAATGTCGAGGTTGGTGTCAGATGCCATGGCGAAAGTGTCGAGGTTGGGTTGGAAAATGTTGAAGTTGGTTTGGTTTAAGGATGAGTCGACAATTGATGTGGTTAAATGTGACCAAAGTGTGGAGAAAAGGTGAAAGGCAAATTGCTCTTTCATTGACAAGGACCAGAAAGGAAGCATAGATAGGGGTTATAAGAACAAAAGCCCCATTCATGCATTACGTCATTGACCAGTGTTGAGTTAGAACGGTAATCGAATCACTTTGACATTAAAGTGAGCTCGAAGTCCCTTGAGCAGGTGATAGGAGGAAGATAGGGTAACCCAGTTTAAGAGCAGGAATAACCTTGCCCCTTTTATAGGAGACCCTGAGACAACTACAAGCCAATGTCCGTGACTCGTTTTTTTTTTTGCGCAGACTGATCAATGCGGGAAGCCTACATAGAGATGTCATTTGATGTAATGGTCATGTTGCGAAGCTGATCAATGCGGGAAGCTTCTAAGAAAAGTCGTTGTTTATTACCAGAGTAGTCATAGCCATCCTTCGAGGGAGTGGTCTATATTTTTGCTTGATAATGTTTGATAAGTTGGCCTAGCTGTCCTTCAAGGGATCAGTCTAGTAATACAGCAATGATAGTACAACTGTCCTTCGAGGGATCAGTCTGTCTTTTTGATTTTGACTTGATTTAGTGACCATGGATATGTTTTGACATCTTGATTTGTATATATTGATAGAAATGAGAGTCACGGACAAGACTATAGAAGTTCAAGGACGCTCCTTTTATTAGGACAAAGCATCACTGCATCCTAAAAGGGTTGTAGAGGGCTTGTTAAGAGGAATAGGGTTGAAAGGGATGAGGATTAAGAGGACAAGGATTGCTCAAGGGACGAGCTCAAGTAAAACGTCAAGTGATCGAGCACTCGACTAACAGAAGAAAGGTCGAAGATGCAACGCATTAAGAGGCTCAGGTTCTAGCCGTCCGTCGAGGGAAGACAGACGATAAGTCCCTGATCCATACTTGTGCGTGATGATAAAAGGTCCAAGCCAATTGGGGGCAAATTTGCCTCGTTTACTTCGCTCCATATTGGTCACGTGTTGATTCTCTTTGAGTATGAGGTCTCCGATATTGAAATCTTGTTCTTGTAGATTTTTGTCGTAGGCCCGCTTTATGCGACTTTGGTAGACATGGAGATGATTAAGGGCAGCCAGACGGCGCTCGTCGAGTAACTCAAGTTGAGCTAAGCGATCTTGACGAAAGTTGTTGTTGGAAAGAATGTCATGCAGGGAGATACGAAGAGACAGGATCTATACTTCGAGAGGTAAGACAGCCTCTGTTCCGTACATGAGAGAAAAGGGAGTAGCACCCATAGAGGTTCGGATGCTAGTGCGGTAGGCCCACAAAGCGAAGGGGATATGAACGTGCCAATCCCTTCTTATATCGTCGACCACCTTCATGAGAATTTTGGTGAGAATTTTGTTGGAAGCCTCGGCCTGCCCATTTGCTTGTGGGTAGTAAGGCGAAGAAAAGCTAAGTTTGATGCCAAATGAGTCGCATAGTTTTTGGACAGTATTTTTTTTGAAGGACTTGCCATTGTCGGTGATGATTTTGTGAGGGACACCAAAATGACAGATGATGTGGCTGCTGATGAAGTCGACAATTTTGTCAGCTTTTGTGGAGACAAGAGGAATGGCTTCCACCCACTTGGTGAAATACTCAGTGGCAGTGATGATGGACTGATGACGAAGAGACGAGTGAGGGTTGATCTCACCGATGAGATCCAAGCCCCACTGAGAGAAAGGCCAAAAATCCTGAGCGACTTGCAAGGCATGGCTGGGGAGATGAAGCAGGTTAGAGTGCTACTGACACTTGATGCAATGCCGAACATAATCACTACAGTCTTGATGAAGGGTGGGCCAATAATAACCCAGGCGAAGGATGTGCTTGGCAACCGAGTTTCCACTGAAGTGTCCACCACAAATATCGTCGTGGACTTGCTTTACGGCATGAGAAGCTTCAGCAGAGGTTAGACAGCGAAGAAGGAGACCGTCGAAGCCTCGCTTATAGAGAAGGCCCCCTAGCATGGTATAGCGAGCTGTGCGCTTGATGAAAGCTCGCCGCGCATTGCTAGAGAGGTTGGGAGGAGTGATAGAAAGAGACAAGTAGTCCACGAGTTGCTTATACCAGTCATCTTGTGGGCTAGAATTGATAGTGTTGACATGGTCGATGTGAGGAGAGATGTATGAAGGCAAAGGTACGCGATGCACTGTGACAAAAAGGCAGGATGATGATGATGAAGACGGGATATGCGAAGCAAGAGAAGCCATGGTGTCGGCAAACTTGTTCGTAGAGCGTGGAACAGTTTGCAAGAGGTAATGGTCAAAAGATGCCAAAAGAAGGTCAACACGATTCCTATACCTCTGTAAAACTTTATTTTTACAGAGATATGAACCGTTAACTTGATTAACGATGAGCTGCGAGTCATCGAAGATGTTGATAGACTTGATGTGGAGGGAAAGGGCAGTCTGAAGTCCCAAAATTAAGGCCTCGTATTCGGCCATATTATTGGTACAATCAAAGTCAAGCTTGAAAGATAGAGGCATGGGCTCCCCTTCAAGCGGGATGAGGATGACCCCCACACCCCCACTGAGTTGACATTTGGAGCCGTCAAAGAACATAGTCATCTGGTAGACGGTGTCATCGGTGGAAAGGGTAGCGATAGACTCATCAGGGAAGTCACAGTGTGAAGGTTGGTTGTCGGGAAGAGGGGCATCTGCCAGTTGGTCAGTAATGGTTTGCCCCTTGATAGATTTCTGTTGGATGAATTCGAAGTCAAACTCAGCAAGCAGCATGAGCCACCGAGCCATACGTTGATTCTGATATGGCTTGGAGTGCATGTACTTGAGAGGGTCGGTGTGAGTGACGACAAAGGTTTTGTGGTTGAGAAGATAGTGGCAGAGCTTGGTAGCGGAAAAGACTAATGCCAAACAAAGTTTCTCGGTATGAGTATACCGAGTTTCATAGTCGACCAGTGTTCGGCTGATGTAGTAAACCACTTGCTCGCGATGATGCTCATCTCGGTGCGCGATCATGGCACCTAAAGAATGGTTGGTAGCAAAGATATAAAGGTAGAAGGGTTGGTCGTCCTTAGGTGGAATGAGGACTGGTGGAGAGACCAGATAGCCTTTGAGGGCTTCAAAAGCCTCTTGACAGCCCTTATCCCATTTAAAGGAGACGTCCTTCTTAAGGAGGTGATGAAAAGGTTGGCAGCGGTTTGAAAGATGCGAGATGAAACGGTGAATGGACTAGAGCTTCCCTTGTAGACTGTGAAGCTGCTTAAGATTGGTCGGGGGTGGCATTTCGAGAATAGCGCGGATCTTGGCGGGATCTATCTCGATACCACGGAAGGAAACGATGAAGCCGAGAAGTTTACCTGAGAGGACCCCAAAGACACACTTCTTGGGGTTGAGGTGGACATTGTATTGTAGAAGACGAGAGAAGATGATTGTGAGAATGGTCAGGTGGTCGTGGCGAAGTTTGGACTTGCCGAGAAGGTCATCCACATAGTCCTCCATGATTTTGTGGAGGAGATCGTGGAAAATGTAGGTCATGGCGCGCTGATATGTGGCACCAGCATTTTTCAGGCCGAAAGGCATGACTCGATAACAGAAAGTCCCCCATGGGGTGATAAAGGTAGTCTTGTGCTGGTCTTCCGGTGCGATCAGGATTTGATTGTATCCTGAAAACCTATCCATAAGAGATAGCATCTCATGGCCGGCCGTGAGATCAACAAGCTGGTCAATGTTAGGAAGAGGGAAGTCATCTTTGGGATAGGCTAGGTTAAGGTCGCGATAGTCTGTGCAGATCCGAATCCCCCCAGTTGCTTTAGTAACTGGGACGATGTTAGAGACCCACTGTGGATAATCGATGGGTTGGATGAAGGAGACAGAAAGAAGGCGCTGAAGCTCCTCTTTGACAAGGAGCGCAACGCGAGGATGCATCTTTCGAAGCTTCTGCCTAACAGGCTTAGCCTCTGGTTTGGTGACAATGTTATGGGTAGCAATGGTGGGGTCGATGCCAGGCATGTCGCTGTAAGTCCAGGCAAAGGCCTTGCTATGGTTGGAAAGGAATTGGGCATAGTCAAGCTGCTCCTAAGCATCTAAAGATTGGCCAATATTTAAGATGTGAGGAACATCGGAAGAAGAAGGGAGGTTGATGTCAATGGTGGATTCATTTAACATAACCTGGGTCTCGAAAGGGAGGAAACGCTGGATGAAAGAGTCATCGGCACCCATGTAGGAAAGGATGGCATCATCGTCAATGCAGTGGACAGTGTGAATGGTTGCCGACTCATCCTCTACCATGCTAGGAAAGATGAGAGGGAGAGACCTGGGCACCCCATTGAGCTGATAGGTCAGGGGTTCCAGGCGGATGGTGTTTATGGAAAAAAAAACTAGGAGGGATGGAAACCACCGACTCCGTAGGTGACGAAGGAGAAATGGGCGAGTCTGGAAGAGATTGGTCAATGGTTGGTTCGGGACAAAGGTCGAAAGGAGCCTGAGTGGGGTCATGATATCCCAGGCCATACCGTTTCTTGGCATCGTGATCATTGAGCGGCTCGATGGGCTGATGGGAGCCCTGCTCATATCGTTCGAAACCAAAACCCTTCCATGCACACCTGTGAAGGTAAGTGTGTGCAAAGGCAGGGTTGCCAAGAAACGAGAAATCAGATGTGAAAGGTTGGGGTGAAGAGAGGGAAGTGCCGTTGGTAGGAGCTTGATTAAGCCCCCCATAGACAAAGTTGGTTCGGAAGTGAGGAGGACCATAAGGTACGACCATCTTGATCCGATGGTCGTAATTAGGACTGAGGTGAAGGCATCCATACTCTTGCAGAGTTTGGAACATGTCGAGGGTCAACAAGCGATATTCCCCAAGTGATAGTCGTTGGAAGATGTCTTCCATGGGGTCTTTGGTCAGTGCTTGAAGAGGAGGGGTGAGGGCAACCACTGATTGCGAACTGGTCGAAGCTTTCGCAGATGGAGGCGGTGCCAGAGTTGACAGCTTGATGGGAATGAGGACGTCGTTAGGACGGTAGGTGGTGTTGCAAGTCTTGAAGGGTGAAGGGTCAGTAGGGATGGTGTGGACTTGCCCGTCATGCTCGAACTTCACACAACGGTTCAGGGTGGAGGGTATACAGGCCATGGCACAGATCCAAGGTCGGCCCAGTAGAAGGTTGTATTGAAACTCTCCTTCGATGATATAGAAGAGCTCTGGGACTGTGCGTGGACCAACGCAAATGTGGAGGATGACTGTGCCAATGGTCGTGGCAGTGGTGTCGTTGAAGGAGCGTAAGATCGCGTCAGTTTTGGAGATGCAGTTCTTGGGAAGAGCCAGCTGATCAAAGGCGTGGGTAGAGATTATGTTGATGCTAGCACCGCCGTCGATCATAACGCGTTTAATGCGTGTCTGATCAACATAGGCAGTGATGAAGAGGGTGGCATCCTGATCTTCCATGTTAGATGTGGGAATCTCAGAATCGCTGAATGTGATGGAAGCGACAGGAGCCAAGGAATGGACGAGGGCAGCGAGTGGTTGGGGGTCCTCAGGTTGGACCTCCGCTGCCTGCAAGGCTTGGATAAGGGCTTGACGGTGCTGAGGCGAGGTTTGGATAAGGTTGTAAAGAGACATCTTCACAGGTGTCTAGTGAAGCTGCTTCAGCATGGAGTCGTGGATTGGCCCAGAAGAGGAAGACGAAGAAGGTTGGGACGCGCCAAGGATAGAAATTTTAGGCTTGGGTGCAAGGGGTGGCTTGACGAAGGGATAGGTCCAAGGAATGGCAGATTTTTCCTTGGCCTTGTCCTTTTGCGACCTAGTGGTTATACGGATAGCATTGATTTCAAAAATGGGAGGCGAAGAAGGGGTCATGTCTTGCTGGTGAGATGTTGACGTGTTTGAAGAGGTTGGACAGGAAGGAGTCGGGGTCTGGTCAAGAGTGTCCTCAAGGAAAAGAGTGTCTTTCTCCATGTGGCGGTGAATGACGGCCTTGAGGGCACAACAAGTCTCGGTGTCGTGTCCTGGTGTATGATGATATAAGCAAATTTTCGTATCGTCGAACCAGGAGGGCTTGGACCCGAGAGGTAGGAAAGGCTTGATGGGCGGAAGGGTTATGTCAGAAGTCTGGAGAAGTCGGTGCAATATCGACGAGTATGAGCCCAATAGAGGGTCCGTGCTATTTGATATGCGCGAGGTTGGTGACTTTTGCTTAGGCGAGGTTAGAAGAGGTTTCCGTACCACCTTATGGGTTGATGGCGCAGTGACAGATGGAGATGGCTCTTTCTTGATGATTGATACCGCCTTTTTAGGAGAGGGACGACTGGAGGTAGGCAGAGGAAGCAAAGGAGGCAACGAGTTTTGGTTGAAGGCCAGAGTGGGAAGGATGCTAGCCAAGGTCGAAGGATGGGGGCCCAAAATGGATGGCAATGGTGATGGAGGAGGCGTTCGTTTCTGTGGTCTGGCAGTCTTCTTCGCCTTGGTTGGAAGACTACTACTGGTCGAGGTCTGGCTTAGGTCCACCTTCACTTGCGGGTGAGTGAGGGAGGAGATAGGATGAAAGCCAAATGACTTGATGGGTTTGGACGAGATAGATGCAGGCTTTGGTTTGGACGGGTTTGGTCGAGGTTTGAGAGTCTGGTCTTTGTCAAGAGTCTGATGAGATTTCGCCTTGGGAGGATTAGCAGTGTGTGGTGAGAGGGTGCGGGTATGTTGAAGGGCTTTAAGACACTCCCACAACACCTGAGGCATCACTTTCCTCGAAGGGAGAAGTTCGATCTTCTCCACTAACCGGGAAAATGGCTGAGAGGAAGATGTTGATGGTTGTGAGGTTGAAGACGAGATGGGCGTAGTGGTCCTAGATGCATGGTGTGGTGAAGTCATGACAGATTTAGATGAAGACGAAGGGGAGATAGGTTCTTCCCTGGGTGGAGAAGAGACCGGGGAGCGAGGCTCCTCCAGCGGGTAAAGGGCAGGGATGACGGTGCCCTCCACTTGCGGCTGAGGAGTAGGAAGGGTCGGGTCCTCCAGAGGCCGCAGAAAGGAGGATGGCGAGACTGGTGGTGCTGGTAAGGCCGAGGCGTCCTCCAAGATGAGAGAGGTCAATGGAGAACTAGCCGGGGAGAGAGGTTCATCCACATGTGATGGACTGATTGATGGACTAACCTCAAGAGGTTGATTGGGGATGAAAGGAGAGACCGTATTGACTGTCCGAATATTGTGCTCATGATTGTTGTCAATTAAGGTCTAGACATTGTTCTGAGTTGGCGGATGATTGGGGAAAGGTTGTTTGAAGATGTCAATGGCCTGATTAGGGGGTGCATTTGGATTGTCTAAGATGAGATCCCCCTTTTCAAGCATGTCTTGTATTATGTTCTTAAAGGTCTTGCAGTTCTCTGTGTCATGGCCCTTAACACGGTGGAAGCTGCAGAAGTCTTGCTCCCTATACCACGCGGGGATGGTGTGTGAGGGATCGAATTGCGGAGGAGGTCAGGCTTGAGGGAGATTGAGGACTCCCTGTTTAAGAAGCTTTTCCAGCACAGACGTATATGATTCTCCAAGAGGAGTATATCATCGCTACACGTATCTTTGCTGGAATTGCCGAGTAGCGCTCTGAGATGTAGAGGGCTCAGGCTGATTGGTCGAAGAAGATGAAGGTCTGACAATCACGGTATTAGCTGAAGCCTTGGATTTAGAATTGGATGATGATGGCTTGGCAAAAGAAGAGTCATTGGTCTTAGAGCTGGGATTCTTACTCCGCAACTTGACTTTGTTCTCCTCGATGGCACGCAACTCAAGCTTGCGGGCCATCGTGAAGGCCTCGTCAAAAGTGCAGAAGGTTTGAACCCTCAGGGTGGAAGAGATATGTCGGGCACAGGCTTGAGAAAAGAGTTCAATAAGCTCGGCCTGGGGCAATGAAAAGGAGAGTTGGTTGATAAGGCCTCTCCATCGAGCAACGAAGTTGGCTATGGACTCGTCCTCGAATTGCCGAATAGAATAGAGGTCCGTGATCGAGACCTTCTTGGTTATGTTGATGGAAAAGTGATCGAGGAATAGCTGAGCCAATTGTGTGAATGAGAAGAGAGAATGGCTAGGAAGGGAGCTGTACTAGTCAAGTGCAGCACCCGAGAGAGACATAGGAAACGTACGTAAGAGTAACGCATCGTCATGGCCAATGAGGTAGCAGGCATGTCTGAATGCCCGCAAGTGTTGTTGTGGGTCTTCCTTGTTTTGAAAACGAGAAAACTTCAGAAGCTCCCACTGGCTAGGATATGGTCTGATTGGGACAGAAGGATGAATGGGTTTGTTACAGATCTACTTGTATGAAAGAGTGTTGCACGAGCCGGAAATAGAGGTCTCAAGACTGGTCATCTTGTCCATCAGCATCTTGATGATGTCTGCCGATGGATTGACGGGTTGCGCGCCCCCTAAGTTGTAGGGCACCTAGAAGAGGTTAGAGGAGGCATGCGACATAGTCGGTTGTATAATGTACAGATGACTAATCACAGGGGCAGAGGTGAAGGCTAAAGGTGGTCAGTTAGAAGACATAGCTGGGCCCGTTGTTGCCACGAGAGGTTGGACTGTGGTAATGGGGGCCAAGGAGTAAGAAGCCACCCTAGTGTTGATAGGGGCCAGGGTAGGCGGGATAGAGACGACAAGGTTTTGAAAAGGAGTGGATAGCGGTTAAGCGGGTTGAGGTTGACAAGGGGCTGAAACCCCGGTGGAAGTGGGCCCAATGATAGAGGGAGAGGCCACACCTGGAGGATTGGTCAAAGTCTGGTCAGTGGTCAAAGCGATGGCTTGAGTGTCCGAAGGTTGAACTATGGATGTTGTCGATATAGCCGTAGTCACGACAAGGGAGGTTGGCATTCCGTAGATCAGATTGCCCAAGGAGTCTTGCGTTCGGCTATGCGCGAGATAGTGTTGCAAAGCCTTGACGTTGAGGTCCAAGAATCGCTCGAAGTCTTGGTCCCCTTCTTGGACAATGGGAGTCTGCGGCGGGGTTGGATGGGCAGGAGTTCTTTCGGTCTCCGAGTTGAACTCCATTGTAGGATTGGTCACGGATGGGGTGGACGAAAGTGGTTGACGGCTGGCGTGGTCGACAAGAGCCTTGGCTTGGCTACGAGTCAAAACCATGCAAGGCAAAGAAGGTTCAGGTCTCAGGAACTGTGTTGCTCAGTTTCAGAAGACCAGGATGGAGTCTTTGACAGAGAAGGGACAGGTTTCAGGTTGCTGGTTTTGGAAAAAAAAGGACAGTGACAGAGACCAACGTCGGTTGAGAAACCGATGTCGGTAGGAAATATGGCTGACGTCGGTCAGATAACCGATGCCGGTAACAGATGAAGCTGACATCAGTATCAGAACCGATGCCGGTGACAGGGGAAAGCTGACGTCGGTGGCAGAACCGATGTCGGTGACTGTGTTTTCCAGAGAACCAAAAGGTTCTTGGAAAAACAAAGAAGAAAGCATCCTCACACACTCAAACAAACAGATGAGAAGAGGAAAACAGAGAGAGACAGACAAGCCTAAGCGATAAATCCTACGAATTAACCTTAGAAACTTGTGGCTTATGCCTTAGATGAATGTTTGGGGAGATTGGCTGAAAAATGGGTCCTAGAAGAAGGCGGTCTAAAGATGGTTTCAGGTGTTGTTTTAGGTGCTCAAAGATCTGTGTTAGGGTCTGGTACGTGGCCTGGTGCTAAGGAGCAAGCTCCCCTCACTTCACGATTCCAGTGGTTAGCTGGTCTCGCTTAGCCAAGATATACCTCGCCTAGAGTTTAGACTCCGCCAGAGAACGGAGTGGGCTTCCCCCTTGGTGATGAAATCCAAGTAGGGTCACCGGGACGGGTAAGGTATCCGCTGGGGGATGAATTCCCAGTCGGGCCTTGTCTCAGGTAAGTTTTATGTGTGTTTTAGTTCATGTGGTCAGGTAGTGTAACATCAAGTGTCTACGATTTATTCAATATGCGTCTAAGTTACTAGATGTGGACTAATGCAAGCACAAGCAGAAATGAAAGTGCAATATGTTTTAAGCCCAAGTCGAAATGTGAGATTGTTATGAAGACAAGTTTGAGAAAGGGTTGAGAGTATGATGTTTAGACTAGTCTAGAATGCAAGGAAGAAAGGTTCGTTTTAGTCCTGCTTATAGTGTCATTTGGAATAGAAGAAAGAGACAAGAAGGAAGGAGCCTAAATGCACCTAAATGAATGAAAAAGAAAAGGAACCCAGGAGGAACCTGGGGTCCCACCGGGCGTGCCAGAGATGTTTCTACCTCAAATTTGCTTTTCAGATCATAAGGAAAGAAGAAACTTAAAAAGAATAATGGACAAGGCTTGGGAAGTACCTGGACTAAAGATTGCGCACCGTGAATCCAGACATTTGTGGGCACTCCTCTTTGGCTGTGGAGGAATGACACCTGCAAGAAAAAAGAAGCTTGGACAAGAAAACGTTAGATGGATAGGCAGTGGGTTGCCAAGCAAAAGCTTATTCCCGGAAGTGTAAAAACTTCCTTAAGGGAGGTTAACCCACTATTTTGATAAGATAAGTGACTGATAAAAAGACAGAATGCCAGAATACAGAAGTGACAAAGAGATTAGAAAGGAAAGAAGAAAACAAAATGATTACCTGAAGGAGCTGTTGGGCTGAAGATAGTCGCCGAGGTCAGAAATGTCACCGGCGTCGGTTATCTGATCTGCCGGCGTCGGCTATCCTGCCGACGTCGGTTGGGGAAGTGACCGGCGTCGGTCGGGGTTGTGGCCTGTAGTCGGGTCTGAGTTGCTTTCTGGGTTGTGGACGGGTCTGAGACTGAACGGGGACAAGTTTGGATGGACTGGGTAGTGGTCTGGTTCTGATTGGGTGCCTGATGCAAGGTCTTTTTGGCAGAGGGATGAAGAAGTTGTCTGTGATTGGATTAAAAGAGGGACAGGGAAGAGGAGGATTCATAGAGGACAGGGCCTGAGAAGGCCTTGCAGCCTCTCAGGGGGAAGGACAGAGGGAGCAGAAGATAATAGAGGATAGGATAGATTACTGAATACTAAAATAAATGAAATAAAAAACCCAGACTTTGCTTACCTTTTAGCTTGCTGAAAGAAGAGAGGAGGTGCTGTTGTCGGAGCCACGGAAGACTTGTTGCAAGGAGAGAATACCTGGTGCAGAGCCTTTTCACCTGTTGCTACTATTGCACGAGGTCAAGACAGAGGAGAGACAAAAGCCAAAGCGCCAAGAGAAGTCTGTTTTCGAGCTCAAGAGTCCAGGGGCTGCAACGGATGCAGAAAGAGATAATGAAGGCTGCCGACGCCAACAGTTTCACCGACGTCGGCCGAAGGGTTGCCGACGTCGGCGGTCGCAGGATGGGGACAGAGGCTAAAAATAGCCTCTGCCCATTCTTGCACGCTGCCGGGCGAGGGGTCATGGGAAGAACGGTCACAAGGATGCCAAAATGGGCGCGGGGGGATATAATGGAGAGATTAGGCCTAATAAATGCTAGGGGGAAGGTGGAGGGATTCAAGGGAGGATCCAAGGTGGCAAGGGTAGGGTGGAAAGGGGGCCTTATTTAATTAAAAATAGATGTTTATTTCCAATTAATAAGACTTAGGTGGGTTAGGGACCAAGGAGGACTAGGAGGGAGAAAGGACCAAGGGTTAGACACTTTTTAGGTGTCTACACACTTTAAAAAAAAATAGGATCCTTAGAAGGGCATGACTAGGTGCCAAGTGGTAGAATTTAATTAGGTCATTAGATTATAATAATTTTTAAAGGATAAAATACACATGACCAAGATTAAATAATTTATGGTTGAGTGACCAATATATGTGACACTACCGTGTGTCAATTGAGGCTAAGTTGTCATCAAGTTACTTACAAAGAAAAAAGTGTGAAAGCAATACCTTCATGGGAAACTTGAAGGTATATTTTAGGAGATACCTTGAAGGAGAAATCCACTCTTGTGCTTGTTTGAAAGTTATCTCCTAAGAGATACCTTGAAGGGGAATTCCACTATTATGCATGTTTGAAATATATCTCCTAGGAGATACTTTGAATGTATTATAAGGGCCTTGAAACTATCACCCAGTAGTGCCTTCCATGTAAAGGAGAATCCCAATTATTCATTTTAAAGGTATATATTATGATATAATTTCAACATTCCCTTCAATTTATGAAAATTCCCTTTGAAGTATCTCCTAAGAGATTCTATCAAGGGCCTTGTATTTCCTTCAAGTTACCCATGAAGGTATTACAAGGCCCTTGAATTAATCTTGTAGTAGATATCTCAAAGGGTGTTATCATAAATTCAAGGGGGATGTTTAAGGTATCTCCTAGGATACTTTATACACAATATTAAATGTATTGATAACTACCTTATTTGATTGAAACACCTATTTACTCATTGAATCCATTATACAACTCAATAATGTTGGGAAAGTTAAATCTCAAGGTATCTACTAGGAGATTCTTTCAAGGGCCTTATAATACCTTCATGGATAACTTGAAGGTATATCCTAAGAGATACCTTGAAGGAGAAATCCACTCTTGTGCATGTTTGAAAGGTATCTCCAAGGAGATACCTTGAAAGTATCACAAGGTCCTTTAAGTTATCACCCAGTAGGTCCTTTAAGGAAAATTCCACTTGTGTGTATGTTGAAGGTGTCTTCTTGGAGATAATTTCAATGTTCCCTTCAATGTATGACAAATCTCTTTTAAGTATCTCCTAGGACATTAATTTTAAGGGCCTTTTAATTCCTTAAATATATGGCAACACTCTTGATTGTAATTCTTGTTCAATACAAAATAATGCAATGAAGGATTTACCTTATTCAAATCTCTCTTGATGATCTTATGAGATATTCAATTTTGATGGGTTTCACATTGAATCTTGGAATTAAGACAGCTTGAACCCTTGATAAAATATATAAAATACCTTATACACAACAATAAATGTATTGTTAACTACCTTCTTTAATTGAAAAACCTATTTACTCATTGAATCATTTATACACCAAAATAATGATGGGAAAATTCAACCTTGAGGTATCTACTAGGTTTAGAGTGGATTATGAAGATGAATAATTAAAACATTAATCATGGAAACTCATAAAATAATGCATAAGAATTGATAATGAAAACTCATAAAAGAATTGATAAGAATTGACAATCTAAGCCAAACTATTCATGTGCGGGTTGCTAATGACAATGAAGAACAAAATAAAAGAAAACAATACTAGTTACCTTCCAAAATCGATTCCATCACCTAGGAGTGGATAAAAACATGTTCTCCCCTTGATAAAGCATTCTTGTGTTTGTCAACAATGGTGGTAAAACTCCTCCAATGTCTTAAGAAAAATTTGCAAAACCTAGGTTCATGATAAGAAATATCTAATTACCTATCAAATGAAGCTAATCCAAATGCAAATAACACAATAATAAAAACACAAAGAAATTGTGGAGACACTTTAGCATTATAAGTTTACATAATTTAAGCTTAAAATGATGTTCATAGCCTCTTTATTTATAGATTTTTGAGATTGATCAAAATGAACTTGAACCATCTATCTCAAGATGAAGATGTGTGGTTAAGGATCCATTCAATTTTAGAGGCTAAAATAAATAATTTCCATCATAATGATTTTGGAAGAAGGGGAATTAATGAGGCAGGAGATGCATTAATGAGGCATGGGAGGTCATGATTCCAATATTTTATGCATTTATGGCGTAGGGATGCCTTTCTAATAAATGATGTCATTAGGTGATGTAGTTAATAGAAATAAATTTTAAAAAATAAATATTCAAAAACTTTCATGGAAAATCCACTTAAGCTCTTGATTTGGATTAATTAGATTTAAATAAGATTAATCAAGATTTATGCAATTCTTTGGAAATTGGCCCTCAATTAATCAAAATGGTCAAACATTCATATTACTGGGTCATAATTTGATTTAGGAAGAATTGGAAGATGATGTTAGATGTGTTAGAACTTTATTCCCATTAAGGATATTTCCAACACAACATAACAAAGGTACATGATGTGTACTAATGAATTAGAAGAAAAGAGTGATCTAGAGCACAAAAAAGCAAAGTCATCACTCTGATTGAAAATAAATTCATCAGATTTAGGAATCATATAAAATGCATTAACCAATTTAGATATACTTTGGCCTAAATCGGCACTTATAAATTACAAGTTTAGATCATTTAGCATGTTTTAGTGATTTTGGCCTAATTTGGGCATTTGAGTGTAATTCTAGTAAGATTAACAATTTCAACATAAATGGTGTTAGGAATTGGATGTCTACATGTTGCCCCTATTTGAGAAGGCATAATGAGATGTTTAAGTAAAGCAAAATCTTTTCAAAGAAAAGATTTTTCAAGAAGAAATTGGAAATGACCCATGATGCCCCCTTGAGAGGACATACTAGGATGAAAGATAAGGATGGACTCTCAAAAAGAGATGGATAATGAGAGACTAATCCATGGAATAGATCACATCCAAATGAGCTAATGATTTCACTCATGGTTACTATCAATGATCAAAATATAATTAGAGGTATAATGGGCCCCAAAGATGGGGGGAGGGGAAGGATTCAATTCAAAAATATAAGTGACACACTTTTGAACACACCTAATGTGAGAGTGAAAGTTGCACACTTACGACATTTATCAATCCTAAGATAAGTTACACACTAAAATATTACCATCATGGGAATTAGTGTGGAGAGATTATAATTAGAGGAAAAGGAGAACATGGTCTCCATAAAGGTGATAATAATAAGTGCCCCAAAAGAGTAGATTTGATTATGATGAAACAATTTTACCCTAATAGGGATAATTTTAAGCATTGATAAAGAATAAATAATGGTTATCCCCTATAAGGCTGATTTTATTCTTATAGTAGGCTCTAATGTGGTACCCTAACATAAGAAAATTGATCTAAAACATAGATTAAAGTGAGTAGGTGAAAAAATAGATACCATGGTGGAATGGCTTAGAAAAAGCCACAAAAAACCATGCATAAAAGAATGCACATAGTGATGAAAGAGATGTAAAAATAATAAATATGGTTGAGCTAACTCCATATGTGCTAGACAAGTTGATGCTACCTACATAGTTATATGGACTCATGTTCCAACATGAAATTTAGGCTAATGTAGTTCACCCAAGTTTGGGAGAGAATGGAAAGAGGGATGATGAAAAATGACCAAGAATTGATTAGACTCATAATTTATGCAAATATATGCACGTCTAAGTATTGATTTGAGTGTTAAAATACATGATGCCTATTTTCATATCATGAGCCTAGATTATGTAAAGTGTTGTGTTTCTCTACATTTTTGCTAATTACATTCAGAAGAAGAAGAAACTAAAGTTAAGAGTCAGGGGTTTGTATGTTACTCAAATTAAGTTGTGCACCGTATCCAAGCATTGTGAGAGCCCCTATTTGGCTATGGAAGAAACACTTGTAGAAAGAATAAGACTTAAACACAAAAATGTTAGAATAAGATATGGTGGACTGCCAAGCTACGCGCTTGGTCTCAGAAGCCCAAAGCTCCATAAGGGATGACATTCCACTATTTAACGAAAAGAGTGTTGTAATAAAAAGAAATGATGAAAAACTAAGAGAAAGTAGACAATGCGTACCTATTCTCTGTAATCAGTCTGTCACAGTCGCCAATGTCGATAGTTCTGCCAATGTCAGTTGGTCAATGATTTTGATGTCGATTATAATGCCGATGTCGATAGGGGCAATGGGCCTTAGACGGGTTTTGGAATATTTCTATGGTCGACAGAAGGGTCTGGGAGTTTAAAGGTTTGTGTAGGGTTGTAGGAAGGTGAATAGGGTCTAAGGAAGAGCAAAGGTAGAGGACATGTGTGAAAAGAGGGTAAGGATAAGGGGAAGGCTTTTCAGCCTCTCCACAGAAGAAGTCAGGTCTGGTCTCTCAATAGTACTTAGATATACCAAATGGAAACTAATTACTAACATATTTTAAAAGACTAAAATGAGAGGTAGAATACTTAGCTCTATTTGGTAAAGAACTAGAAGTGTTAGAATGCTTATTCCTATTGTGGCCGATGTCGAGGTCCTTGTACAATGTTTCAATCCAATTTGGGGTGACTTGTGTAGAGTTTTTGTAGTCAGGAGAGTGAAAGTCAAAGTCTAATGATTGGTCTTAGAGTGTGCATGTTAATCTATAAAGAGTTGGGGGGGTAGCTCAATGTTAGAGCTAGGTTTATGTAACTGACATCGGTGATGCTACCAGCATCAGCTGACAGTTGACTGATGTTGGCATCTAGAGAATGGGTAAAAGGGCTATTTTTAGCCTTTTGCCCATTTCTCCATCTGCCAAGTGCATTTTTCATTGGAAAACAATAAAAAGATGAGTGTATTAGGCATGAGAGTTAGTTAGGAGGTTAGGATGGAGGGAGAATAGGTCATGGGTAGTTAGGGTTTAGATGACCTAGTCTCAGGGTAACTCATCAAGTAAGAAATGGTCTTAGGGTGAGGTGTCTAGGTGAGGTCATTAATTTAAAATAAGTAGTTTATTTTAAATTAATAAGGTGTGTAAGTGGTTAGAAGGTGACCAAGGGGGGTTGACACAATATTGGTGTCTACATTTGCCCATTTTTGTCTTGTGGTTTGTCTTGACAAACTACAAGACAAAAATAGGTGTAAGTTGCTCGAAGTATGGGATAAGGTATTCCCCCTCAAAGTGGGAGTCAAGAGAAGGTAATCTGAAGTTAGGTGCCAATTTGATAGGTAGTGGATGGATAGGGTGAAGTTCAAGTGTGAATGTTATAATAGTTGAGATTGCACGTATACCACTTCACATGATAAGTAGGTCAAATTGTCGTAGGCAAGGTCGAGGAGCACTAAAATCAAAATAACTAGTCCCCAACTTATTAGTGGTAGCTGATTGGGTTAATCAATCAAAGTTATAGCTCTAATGGTCAAGGAGGACTAACACCAAACTAACTGGTCCCTAGCTTATTAGTAGTAGCTAATTGTGTTAGATTGATCAAAGCTGTAGCTCTAATGGTCGTCGTGTTCCAAGTATCTAGGCTAGGAAGTGCTCCTAGAAAACACAAAAATGTCATAGATATTGGGGTTCAACTTGGTCACAATCTAATAATATGTGTGAGGGGCATAATGTGGGGTGCATACAATTTGCTAACTATTCGTGAGGTAGCATATATGCAATCAAAATAACCAAGGCAAAGTTGTCTCGAAAGTGGTCATGGTCTGAGGAGATAGTCACAATCTCCAAGGTCATTGGTTGAGTCAGGCTAAGATATAAGTAATCTCAAGTGTTGTTTATTATGTTTAGGGAGATGTATGTGATCTCCAATGTGCCCCATGAGAAGTCTAAGGTGACTTCTACAATGTCAGGGCTGGTTGTTTGGTCATGATTTTGGATAGTTTGGGATAGTTGGTCCATTAGGTAAATGGATGGGCGAATGGTCGAGCTAACCTCAAAAGACCCCATGTCAACTGAGTGCTACCTACATAGCCCCTATTTTAAGGGCCTCAGGCCAATGTAGTTCTCCCCAAAAGGGAAGAATAGAGTAGGTTATGGATTGGGTTTGACTAGGTTAGGTCATGGTTAAAGGTTATATAGTTGGTCCATCAGGTAGATAAATGAATGAATGGCTGAGCTAACCTCAAAAGAACCCATATCAATTGAGTGCTACCTACATAGCCCCTACTTTAAGGGCCTCAAGCCAATGTAGTTCTCCCCAAAAGGGAAGAAGAGGGTAGGTTATGGATTGGTTTTGTCTAGGTTAGGTCATGGTTAAAGGTTATATGGTTGGTCCATCAGGTAGATGAATGAAAGAATGGCTGAGCTAACCTCAAAAGACCCCATGTCAACTAAGTGCTGCCTACATAGCCCCTATTAAGGCCTCAGGCCAATGTAGTTCTCCCCAAAAGGGAAGAAGAGGGTAGGTTATGGATTGGTTTTGACTAGGTTAGGTCATGGTTAAAGGTTATATGGTTGGTCCATCAGGTAGATGAATGAATGAATGGCTGAGCTAACCTCAAAAGACCCCATGTCAACTGAGTGCTACCTACATAGCCCATGCGAGGGCCTCAGGCCAATGTAATTCTCCCCAAAAGGGAAGAAGAGGGTAGGTTATGGATTGGTTTTGACTAGGTTAGGTCATGGTTAAAGATGATATGGTTGGTCCATTAGGTAGACGAACGAATGAATGGCTAAGCTAACCTCAAAAGACCCCATGTCAACTGAGTGTTTCCTACATATCCCCTATTTTAAGGGCCTTAGGCCAATGTAGTTCTCTCCAAAAGGGAAGAAGAGGGTAGGTTATGGATTGGTTTTGACTAGGTTAGGTCATGGTTAAAGGTTATATGGTTGGTCCATCAGGTAGATGAACAAACGAATGGCTGAGCTAACCTTAGAAGACCCCATGTCAACTGAGTGCTACCTAAATATCCCATGCGAGGGCCTTAGGCCAATGTAGTTCTCCCAAAAAGGGAAGATGGATTCAAAGAGGTTGATAGTTGGTTTGGTCATGTTAGTGTTTTTAGCATTTCCCATATGTTTGATGGTACATGCTTGAAATGATGAGTGTATGATGATGTTACAACATTTTCCATATTATGTGATGGTGTATGTTATAACATAGGTTATGTGGTTTTTCATCCTTAGCAATTTTCCATATTGGTGATGGTGTATGCTATAACATAGGTTATGTGGTTTTTCATCCTTAGCAATTTTCCATATTGGTGATGGTGTATGCTAAAAATGAAATGAGTGTATGATGATGTTACATCCTTTTCCATATTGTGTGATGGTGTATACTATAACATAGGTTATGTGGTTTTTCATTCCTAAAAATTTTCCATATTGGTGATGGATGTATGCTAAAAATGAAATGATTTTATTTATGCTTCAGCACTTTCCCATATTGGTGATGGTATATGCTTAACATAAATTGTGTTTGGTTGTTAGTTTCCATGTGTATTATTTTCCATAGAAACTAATGTGAATGGTCTATAATAATTTATATAACACAAATTGGTATTTTTATTAAATAAATAATGAGGTTATGTTAGTGGTTGAAAAATGTTTTGGTTTGGTCTGGTTTGGTTTGGTTTGGTTTGGTTGGGTTTGGTTTGGTTTGGCTTGGTTTGGGTTGGTTGTATGTGATGAAGGTGTGTAAGAAGTGAAAGACGCATTGCTCTTTCATTGACAAGGACCATAATGATAACATATATAGGGTTTTTGAAAACAAAAGACCCGTTCATGCATTATGTCATTGACCATTGATTAGTGTTAGAGAAGTACTCGAATCACTTGACATTAAGTGAGCTCAAAATCCCTTGAGTATGTTGGGGTAATAGGTGTGATTAGGTGATATGTTAAGATAGCGTAACCCTTTTTAGTAGGGATAAATTTGCCCCTTTTTATAGGTGACCCTGAGAATGACTATAGGCAAGTCCATGACTTAATAGTTTGTCAGTCATTTTTTTTTTGGAGACTGATCAATGCAGGAAGTCTACTTTGGGATGTTGTTTTGTGTAACAAAATTTGGGCATAGCCATCCTTCAAGGGAGTGGTCTATGTTTTGATTTGTATGTTGATGTCTTTGAATAGCTATCCTTCAAGGGAGTAGTCTACTAATTACATCAATAATGCAGCTGTCCTTCAAGGGAGCAGTTTACATTTATAGTTTATGATATTTGGTTAGGCATCCCAATTTTTATGTTTTTTTTTGTTGACTAAAATTGTAGTCATGGACTAGAATATAGAGATTTAGGGGCTTCCCTTTTATTAGGATAAAGCATTAATGCAAAAAAGGGTTAACTAATGTTTGTAGGGAAAAAGGGTTGAAAGGAATAGGAATGAGGATGTCGAGGGTTACTCAAGGGACGAGCTCAAGTAAAACATCAAGTGAATGATTACTTGGTTAACAATAGAATGGTCACAGATGCAAGGCATTAAGGGGTTCAGGTTTTGGCTGGCCTTCGAGAGAAGATAGATGATAAGTCCCTGATCCATATGTGTGCATTATGATATAAGGTCCGAGCCAATTAGGAGCAAAATTGCCTCATTTGATTCTTTCCATATTGGTCACGTGTTGATTTTCTTTAAGGATGAGATCTCCAATTTTGAAATCTCTCTCTTTCATATTTTTATTATAGGCATGGTTTGGTCGATGCTTGACAAAGGAAAGTCATCCTTTGGGTAGGCTAGGTTGAGGTCATGATAGGTAGTACAAATTCAAATTCCCCCAGTTGCTTTTGTGACAGGGACAATGTTTGACACCCATTGCGGATAATCAATGGGTTGGATAAATAAGATGGAGAGAAGATGTTGAAGCTCCTCTTTGACAAGGAGTGCTATGTGAGGATGCATCCTATGAAGCTTTTTCCTGATAGGGTTAGTTTAAGAGGGCAAGATCTTGATCTTCTAGGTTGTAGTTTGGAATCTCAGAATCACTAAAGGAGATGGAGGCAACGGTTGGTAATGATTTGACTAAAGTAGCCAGTGGTTGGGGGTCTTCAGGTTGGACCTCTATTGCCTATAAGGCTTTGATCAAGGCCTGGTGATGTTGTGAAGAGCTTTGTATTAGGTCATACAAAGACATCTTCACAGGTGTTTGGTGAAGTTGTTTCACCATGGAGTCACGAATTGCCCCAGAAGATGTTGGTTGAGATATGCCCAAGATAGAAATCTTGGGTTTTGGTGGTTAAGAAGACTTGGTGAATGGATATGTCCAAGGGATAGAAACCTATTCTTTTCCTTTATCCTTTATAGTTTGGGACCTTGTGGCCACATTAATAGTGTTGATTTTGAATAAAGGGGGAGATGGTGGTAAAGGGATTATAGTCTGATGATGGGATCCCGATGAAGGTGAGGAAGTTTGGGAGGCATGGGCTGGTGTCAATAGTTTGTCAAAGGGGTCCTTAATGAAAAGGGTGCCCTTTTTTAGGTGTTAGTAGATGACAACTTTAAGAGCGTAATAATGATCAGTATTAGGCCCAGGTGTGTGATGATACGCATAGATTTTAGTGTCATCAAACCAAGATGGTTTTGATCTGAGAGGTTGGTATGGCTTAATGGGTGGGAGAACGATGCTAGAAGACTGCAACAATTAGCATAACAATGAAGCATAAGACCCCACTAATGGTTATGCACTTGTTGTTGTAGTATGGGTTGACAACTTCTATTTAGGAGTTGTAGGAGGAGTTTTTCGTACCACATTTTTGGTTGGTGGTGTGGCCACATGTGTAGATGGCACTTTCTTGGTGAGAGGTGCCAAAATTTTTGGAGGACATATATGTTTGATGGGTAGAGGGACTAATGGAGGTGATTTGTTTTTGTAAGGTGTTGGAGTAGGAAGTGCTCCTATTAAAGTAGATGGATGTGGACCCAAGATAGAGGGCAATGGTGAAGGTGGGGGAGTTTTTTGTACCACCTTTTTGGTTGGGGGAGGAATAAATTGATGTGGTTTAGTAGCCTTCTTTGGTTTGGTGTGAGGACTACTATTGTGCGGGGTGAGGTGCAAATTTAAATTCACTTGTGGGTGAGTAAGGTTTGATACTCGGTGAACACTGAGAGATTTAATCTATTTTGGCATGGTGGACCCCTACGAGGTTTTTGGTTTAGATGTGGAAGGTTGAGCTTCTGATGATTTAGGGGTGGAAGCCCAATCTTTATCAGAGACTTTGGGGTGAATTATCACAATAGGATTGGTAGTATAAGGCAAAGAAAAATGTGTAAGATAAGGAGCCTTAAGTCACTCCCATAGTGCCTCATGTTTTAAGTTCCTAGAATGGATAAATCCTAAGTTTTCTACCAATCGAGAGAAGGGTTTAGGTGATGTCATGCAAGGCTTTACAGTCAGTCCTTTGGTGGATTTGGGTGATAGTGAGAGTGGAAATGTGTTGGATGTAGCGATCTCAGGCTAAAGGTGAGAGAAAACTGTCACCAGATCTTCCTTGGCCAAATTAGGTGATGTGGCGAGTTCTTCTCTCGACAGAGAAGGGATTGGAAAATGTGGCTCTTTGAGAGGATAGAGCGCAGGGATAATCATGCCTTCCACGTGTGGTCTTGGAATGTGAATATTATGATCCTCCATTGGTAATAGGAAGGATGAGGGTGGGGCTAGTGGTGTTGGTATCATCAAAGCATCCTCTAATATGGGAGAGGTCAAAGTAGACTCTCCTACGTGTGAAAGGGGGGTGGATGGAGGACTATCCTCCATCGGTGGAGGACAAATATGAGAGGAAGGATCCTCTAAAGGGTGAAGTAGAGGGATGATGGCCCCTTTTACATGAGGGTGTGGGGTATGAATGGTAACTTCTTCCAATGGTAGAAAAAGAGGGAAGGTCAGAGCAAGAGGAACAGGTAATATGGGTTCCTCACAAGGTAAAAGTATGTGTAGAGGAGGTGTTTGATGTTGTGGGGGTGATATGGGTAGAATAGGCTCTTCTACCCATGGGGGAGAAATGGGTTTGACCAACCTCTTTAGATTGTGGGAGAATTTGGTTAGGAATGAAAGGAGAAACCATGTCGACTGTGCGTATATTCCACTCTTGGGGGTCATCGATCATGGTTTGAACATTGTTTTAACTTGGGGGATGGTTAGGAAATGGTTTCCTAAAGACATCCATGTTTTGGTTGGCTGTCGCATTAGGGTTATCCAAAATAAGGTCCCCTTTGTCTATCATGTCTTGAATAGTGTTTTTAAAGGTTTTACAATTGTCCGTGTCATGACCTTTGACACGATGATAGTTATAAAAGTCATTTTCTCTATACCATGCAGGGATGGCTTGTGAGGGGTTAAATTGGACAAGTCAGATTTGAGGGATATTGAGGACTCCCTACTTTACTAGTTTATCCAATACGGAAGCATATGATTCTCCTATTGTAGTGTATTGATGCAGTATATACCGTTGTTGGAATTGTTTTGTGATGTTTTGTGATGTGGAAGGTTTAGATTGGTTAATTGTGGTAGAAGATGATGATCTAAGTACCATGGCATTTGCTGATCCCTTGGAATGGGAGGAAGAAGATTTGGAAGAAGGGTCATTGGATTTTTTGTTGGTATTTTTACTATGCAATTTAACCTTATCTTCTTCGACAGTGCGGAGTTCAAGCTTTTGGGCCATGGTGAAAGCTTCGTCAAATGTGTGAAAAGTTTGAACCCATAAAGTGGATGAGATGTGCTTGGCACATGCTCTTGAAAAGAGCTCAATGAGCTCAGCTTGAGGTAATGAAAAGGAGAGTTGGTTGATTAAACCTCTCCAATAGGCAATGAAGTTAGCTATTGATTCATCATCGAATTGTCTAATAGAATATAGGTTTGTGATGGAGACCTTTTTAGTGATGTTGATTGAAAAGTGGTTGAGGAATAACTGAGCTAGTTGAGTGAAGGTAAAGAGAGAATGACTGGTAATAGAACTATACCAATCAAGGGTAGTGCCAGAAAGTGACATAGGGAATGTGTGAAGTAATAATGCATCATCATGCGCTATGAGGTAGCAAGTGTGTCTAAACACTTGTAGATGTTGTTGTGGGTCCTCTTTACTCTGAAAGCAAGTAAATTTTGAGAGTTCCCATTGGCTAAGATATGGTCTAATAGGCACCGAAGGGTGGATGGGTTCATTGTAGATTTGTTCATATGAAAGAACATTCTTCAAACCTAAAATAGATGTCTCGAGGTTGGACATCTTATCCATCAGCATCTTAACTAGATCGGTAGATGGATTGGTAGGAGGGGCACCCCCTAGGTTATATGGTACCTAGAAGGTGTTGGGAGGGGCGTATGACGTACTTGGTTGCATTTGTGTAGGTGCAACATATTGGTAGTTCGTCATAGGGACTGATATTGAAGCCAAGGGGACTTATGCCGTGAAGTTGGAGGGCACAACCTGACTAGATGCCGCCAAGGGTGGTTGAATGGTGGTGAGACTAGTTAAAGGATGAGTAGCCACTCTCATGTTTATAGGTGTAAGAGTGGATGGGATAGAGACAATTAAGTTCTGGAAAGGTGTCGAACTTGGTTGAATTATTTATGGTTGAGGGGGTACGGAAACCCTGATGGAGGTAGGGCCAGAAAGGATAGAAGGGGAGGCCAAATATTGAACATTGGCCATGGTTGGGTTACTGGTCAAAGCAATGGCCTGAGTGACCATAGGTTGGGTAACAAAGGCTATTAATATTATTGTCATTTCAACCAAGGAAGTTGGCATCCCATAAACAGGGTTACTTGAAGGATCTCGCATTTGGCTTCTAGCGAAATAGTGTTGGAGAGCCTTGATGTTGAGGTCAAGGAATCTCTCAAAGTCTTGATCCCCTTCGGGAACAATAGGAGGTTGATTTGGGGTAGGTTGGATAGGAGTATGCTCAGTGTATGAAGTATACTCCATTAGATGACTTGATATGAAAGGCGAAGGTGGGAGTGGTTGTTGACTTGCGTGGTCAATAAGAGATTTGGCTTGACTGCGTGTCAAAACCATCCAAAGTGAAATCGGTTCAAGTTTCAAAAACTATGTGTTTTAGTTTCAGAGAACCAAAATTTTGTGTTTAACAACAAAAAAATCAAGTTTTAGGCTTGCTGTTTGGAAAGAAAATTTGGTTGATAGTGACCAACGTCAGTTTAATAACCGATGTCGGTTATGAAATGTTGCCGAGGTCGGTGGGATAACCGATGTCGGTGAATCTGAGTTGTTGATGTCAGTGGAGAAATTGATGTCAATTTTTGTGTATTTCCAAAAACATAGAAAACTAATAGTTTTTTGGAAGAAGGAGAAATTCTGAGTTGTTTTTGGACCTCAGAATGATGCGACCTTACCAGCTCAAAAAATTAGATAAAAATAGAAAAATAGATGATTTGGAAAGTAACCTCTAAAATGTTAAATTCATAGGAATAAATTTTAGAGTCGTGGTGGCTTATGCCTTAGAAGAATATGTTTGGGAATTGGGCTTGTAGAACGGGTCCTAGAGAGGAAGTCTATGGATGGTTTCAGGTTATGTTTTGGTGCTCAAAAATTTGTGTTAGGTTTAGTATGTGGCCTGGTGTTGGGGCTTGCTCCCTTCACTTCACGAACCCAGAGCTAAGCTGGGCCGCTTAGCCAATATATACTTTGCCTATAGTTTATACTCTTCCAGAGAACAGAGTGGGTCCTCCTCTTGGTAGTGAAGTCCAAGTAGGATTGCCAAGAAGGGTAAGGTATCTGCTAGGTGATGAAATCCTAGATGGGCCTTATCTCAAGTATGTTATATGTTTGATTTGATGTGCTTGTGGTCTAGTTGTGTAACATTTTTGCACTATTTATTCATAATGCTTTTTTAATTACTAAGTGAGTGGGCTAAGTATGCATTCAAGCAAGAATGAAATGCAATAGTTTTTAAACCCAAATTGAAATATATTTGTTCAAATGCAAACAATTAGAGAAAAGGTTAAGAGTATGAATTTTTCACTACTCTAAGATGCAGGCAAGAAGTGACAATAAAAAAATAAAGATGTTCTTTTTAACTTCTGCTAATGGTTTCTTTTTATAACAAAAAGATAGAAGAAGAGGATGCAAGAAGAGAATATTTTCCTAATGCATCTATATGGAAGTTTGCTTTTTAGAAGAATGAACCCAAGGAGAACTCTAGGGGTCCCACTGGGTGTGTCAGAATGTTTTTCTACGTTTTTGCTAATTACATTTAGAAGAAGAAGAAACTAAAGTTAAGAGTTAGGGGTTTGTATGTTACTCGGATTAAGTTGCACACCATATCCAAGCGTTGTGAGAGCTCTTCTTTGGCTATGGAGGAAACACCTGTAGAAAGAATAAGACTTAAACATAGAAAATGTTAGATTAAGATATGGTGGACTGCCAAGCTACGTGCTTGGTCCCAGAAGCGTAAAGCTCCATAAGGGATGATAATCCACTATTTAATGAAAAGAGTGTTGTAATAAAAAGAAATGATGAAAGACTAAGAAAGAGAAAGTAGACAATGCGTACCTATTCTCTACAATCAGTCTATCATAGTGGCTAACGTCGGTAGTTCTATCGATGTCAGTCGGTCAATGATGCTGACGTCAGTTATAATGCTGATGTTGGTAGGGGTAATGGGCCTTGGATGGGTTTTGGAATATGTCTGTGGTCGACAGAAGGGTATGGGAGTTTAAAGGTTTATGCAGGGTTGCAGGAAAGTGAATAGGGTCTAAGGAAGAGCAAAGGTAGAGGACATGTGTGAAAAGAGGGTAAGGATAAGGGGAAGGCTTTTCAGCCTCTCCACGAAAGAAGTCGGGTCTAGTCTCTCAATAGTACTTAGATATACCAAATGGAAACTAATTACTAACGTATTCTAAAAGACTGAAATGAGAGGCAAAAAACTTAGCTTTATTTGGTAAAGAACTAAAAGTGTTAGAATGTTTATTCCTATTGTGGTTGATGTCAAGGTCCTCATACAATGTTTCAATCCAATCTGGAGTGACTTGTGTAGAGTTTCTATAGCCAGGAGAGCAAAAGTCAAAGTCTAATGCTTGGTCTCAGAGTATGCACATATATTTGTAAAGAGTTAGGGGGAAACTCAATGTTAGAGATAGGTTTATGTAACCAACGTCGGTGATGCCACCAGCGTCAGCTGACAGTTGACCGATGTCGAAATCTAGAGAATGGGTAAAAGGGTTATTTTTAGCCCTTTGCCCATTTCTCCATCTGCCAAGTGCATTTGATATTAGAGAATGGTTAAAAGATGGGTTTATTAGGCACAAGAGTTAGTTAGGAGGTTAGGATGGAGTGAGAATAGGTCATGGGTAGTTAGGGTTTAGATGACCTAGTCTCAGGGTGACTCATCGAGTAAGAAATGGTCTTAGGGTGAGGTGTCCAAGGTGAGGTGTTTAAGGTGAGGTGTCTAGGTGAGGTCATTAATTTAAAATAAGTAGTTTATTTTAAATTAATAAGGTGTGTAAGTGGTTAGAAGGGGACCAAGGGGGGTCGACACAATATTAGTGTCTACATGTTGTTAAGAACTGTTCATCAAAATGGTATTGACATTAATACTTTGAAACCTAAGAACAAAGTGCTTATTATAGAAAAATAAATCAGGCATCATAAGTATGAATAACTTAGAATGACATAATATTCCAATTGCATAGAGCCGATTTAAATGTGAATACCTATAACTAAAGATAATGGTAAAACAATGACCAAAACTAGAGTTCCAACTATTTACATTTAAACAATAAAGTAAAGACAAAGAAAAAGATAAACATAAATGAAACTAACTTGAAATTAAGATATGATCAATTAAGACATAAGTAGGAACAAAAATATTTTTAAAAAAATAAAGAAAGAACAACTTAATAATATGAGATCAAGATATAAATAATCAAGATCCATGTGGACCATCAAGATGTTCCTAGAAAACAAATAAAGTAAGACCAAATAGGAGCTCAAAAGAACAAACAAACAATAATAAAACAAACATACATAATACCAAATGTTTTTGAAGTTTTTTAATGTTTTATGAATGTTTTTGGAAATTTTCAAGTATCTCAACTCGATTGACAATTATGAGATACATAATAATCCAACTCATGAAACAATGAGATCAAATCAACTTCAAATGCTCACAAGATGATGAGAGTGTAATGAAAGGGGGACTAAGTTGACCTCAATATGAATTGAGCATAACCTTCATAATCTCATTAGGGCCCCAAGTCATACTAACTATACCTACATAAAAGGCAATGAAAAACCAACTAGGTCATAACAAGTTCACAAATAAAGGTAAATGACAAGGCAAATGATAATAGTAATGACTGAAAGATGTGGTAATGCATGATAAAAATACATTGTACCTAATTTTCACATAGGTAGTTATAATTAGGAAATAACATCAGAATTCTAATTTTCCCAAAGGTGGTTATAATCAGGGATACTACTAATTTTCCTAGAGTTGGTTATAATCAGTGATACCAAATAAGATAATAGATGAAAGATAACTTACCAAATCAAATGTCACACTACTCTCCATAGACTGTCATTCAACATGACATTTTAAAAATTTTGGAAATAGATCAGAACCCCACAAAAAGTGTAGGAAGAACCAAAGGAACCAATATCAAATTGGTATAATCAAGATGGCTAAAAATAAGCCTTAGTTAATAGTAAAGACATGGTATAAGATAAATAATCAGAAGTTAATTGGATATAGTGGCAAAAATTTTCCCCCAAATGATGATTGGCTTATTTTTCTCATGAAATGGTGAGAATGTGGCTTATGTTTCTCATAAAATGGTGAGAGCATATAAACTTAAAAATTGATCACAAAATGATGAGAGCATGGTGAAGGTGATCGAGCTAACCTTAATAGAAATTGAGTGTTACTTACATAGTCATAAAGGACCTAAAGTCAATGTAGTTAAAATAATATGGTAAATGGAATGTAATGGTATAATATTCCTAAAAAAGGTATATAGGGCTGTCTCAAGAGATGAGGCATGGTAATGGCAAATGGGAACTAGAAAAATGAAAAATGGTTCTCTTGCTCTTGCTAATAGGGAGATGCACATCTTAGTCAATATATGATAAAAAAATGATCAGTTATAAAGTTGCTACCCAATTCCCTTTCAAAAAAATTACTCTATCAAGAACTTGTTGTTGATCTGGATCTCAATAATGTGTTTGTGATCTTAGTCATTGATTTTGTTTCTTTCAAACATCAAGACAAGATATCCTTGTAGCATCTACAAAGGAAAATACTACTAGTGATGGTAAATAATGTTAGGATAAATGATATAAGTGGGTAATTAATATGTGGATGAGAATGAAATGTATAATGACTAGGAAACAAATGAAGATTGGGAATTTAAATCACATGTAATGTTGTTGATACTAGATTCAACATAATTTTGGTCATGGTGGGGCTGAAGACCTCTAAAGATGTTCTCTATATGACCACCAAATTATTTTGTTCTTTGATCTTGAGAGTAAATACCATCTGATTATGCTGTAGATTGGAATTTATTTTGATTTGTTCTTTGATAATGTCTTCATCAAACAATGAAGAAATTTTGTGTTAATTGTTGGTTCCTTGATGAGGTTTTTACTAATGAATTTGTCTTGATTACCCCATAGTGCCTTCAATAAGGTTTCATAAAGAGATGTTAACATTTGAATTTTATTGTATTTTAGTGTCTTTGAAAAGGTTTCACTAAAAGATGTTGATTTTGTTCTTTGATCATCCCCTAGCACCTCTAAAAAGGTTTCACTAGGAGATTGTTCTTCTTTTGCATGAATTTGGTCTTAAACCCCCTGGTATTCTACAAATGGTATGTCACCATAGATTTATTTCAATGAAGCGTGAATTTTTTGATCCCACTTGATGTTTATGGGAGGTGGAATGTCAATATAATGGCTATGTTGGGTGGGAATAATAGAATGATGAATGGAAACATAATCCTCATAGAATATATTAGGAGAAAACATATTGATGCTAAAGTAACCATCCTCAAAGACCATAGAAATATCACAAATTTATTCAAATTTATCCACAAGGCAATTGTAACTAATGTTGTAACAACTAATACTGTATTCTATTTCTGAATTTGATTCTAATACAAGGGACTCTAAATCCAATGTCACAACTGATGTTGATTCTAGTTTTGATGCTAAATCTGATGTTGGCTAAAAAATAAAACCTAAATCTAATATTTTTTATTCATCTGATATGGTTATTTCTTTAATGTTCTATTGAATTCTAAATTTTAGACAAGTAATGGCCTATGATGGCATAATGGGCTCAATAAAAAGTGATTCATCTAAGAAGGATTCAACATAGACTAGCTTGTCTAAGTGAAGCCCCTCAAAGAGGGGTAACACTTGAGGGATGACTTGATATAATCTTGTCTTTCAAAAGGAGACTCCTCAATGAGAGGGAAAAGATCAAGAGTTAACTATGTAGAGCTGGCTTGTCAAAGATATAAGGCTCTTTAAAAATAGGTAATATATGAATAGGTGATTCATCATACATTGGCTCATCATAAATGGGTGTTTTAATAATAACATTAGGCTTTTGGTTCACAATTGGTTACAAAATATCAATTTTTAACACATTTAGATCCTCATAAGATGGCTCTTAAAGAGGTAATGGTTCATGTTTTGGTTCAAAGATCAACATGAAATTTATAAAGTGGGGAACATTTGGTTTAGCAAAAATAATGGTTTTTGGTTCAATAATAGGATCTCCAAAATTGAACTATTAAAAAAGGGAACAATAATAATTGGTTCATCAAATGGATGCTCTTCAAAAATAGGCTCACTAAATATAGGTGATGGACTTAGAATGGTAATAACTAGATGTTACATAGTTTTGGTGCTCATGTAAACCAAAGGAAGAGGTCCTAAAATGGTAACCTTTGTACATTATAGAGTTGGATTACTCACATAATATGAAAGAGAATAGCTTAAAATGGTCACCTTCATACGTTTTGGAGCATGATCACTTGTATAAGGTGAAGGGGGATAATCTAAGATGGTAACCTTTGAATGCAGATGGAAAATCGAAGGAGGATATCCTAAAATAGTAACCTTTGAGTGTAGAGTGAAAATCAGAGGAGGATATCCTAAAATAGTAACCTTCAAGTGTGTTGTGAAAATTGAAGGGGAATGATGGGGATGACACACAAAAATTAGCATGGATTGGAATGGTTTTCATCAACTAAGCTCAAAGAGGGAAACATCTTCAAACAAGATGGAATACTCATGTCTTCCATAACAATGCTCTACCTTGAAACTAGGACCATAAGAGACCATGATACAAGTGTACTTTTGAGTCATGTTTAGAAAGGTTTGTTATTATGTTTGTCAAGATTTGGACTATGTTTTACAAACACTTTAAATAACATATGTGTTTTGATCTTTCTTCCAAATAAATTACTAAGACACCAAAGAGACTATAAAAGGAGGGTGGTCTAGAACCACACATAATCTCGAAGAACGTGTTCATGAAATTACTCAACCTTGGTTTGGTTTTAAATCATATAAATTGGAAGAGGGTATGATAACTCAAGAATCCTAGAGTGTCACTAGTACACTAAAATGTAGACTTTTGAGATACATCAATACTATAAAAGCTAGTTCAAATTTGACAAGTTGATACTAGAAAACTATAAGAAAGCCCTTCAAATTAGGAAAGAGACAATGTGAACCAAGAAACTCATGATATGTAAACATACAAGAATTCATAAGTATAAATCTAAAACCAAATGGGTAATATAATGCCACCACATTATAATAGCAATGGTAGTATAAAATGTGTTCTATAACTCAAAGCATGAGCAATATGTAATATTACTTGAGTCTACCAAAGATGATAATGTGATAATGAGTCTAAAAATAACCCTCAATTCAAATGGGAAATTAAACCCAAGTTAAAACAAGTAAAATGAAAATGGAAAATCCAATTCAACACATCAACCTTTAAAACTTAGAAAAGTCCAATTTTGAATTTAAATTATCAATTAATGTAGATGCCTAAAAACTACACCATGATAGTTTTTAGTATTTTCTTGACCTGTGGACCCTTAATCAACTCTATACCTAGTGGACCACCTAATCTGCTATGAATCTTTTACAACTTCATCATGATAAATACCCCCTCCCTAAAGACATCACTTAAATCCTAACCTTTTTACCCATTTTCTTGTAGTCCCTCAGCCATAACCATCAATGGTTGGGGTTATAAACTTGACTTAACCATTTTAAATCATTTCTATCTTTATTCAAGATTAATATCTTATAGAATGGAAACTAACTTTAACACTAGCTTTTAAAGATTAACAAAAATAGGAAACTTCATCTCCTCCCAACTTATCAACTTTCACTCAAGCCTCCCTCTCTTAGTATTTTTGTGCTATAAATATAGGGCTCTTAGGAGAGTTATGGATCCAAAAAATATACATCCAAGCTCTCTTATTTTATTTATAAAGGTACTTATCATCCTAAATATCTATCTGTGTAACTTTTGAAGGTTTAATAATTATTATGATTCCCAAATATCTTTAAGTCCTCAACTATCATTCACTTGGAATCACCTAGGTATCCTTATTTTCTTTTTAGTGTTTTTCTTTCCTTATCAAGTTTTCCTAATTTGTTTTATTCACATGCACACCACCCCTCACCCAAAAATATACACTCTAACTCCTACCCCTCAACCATTCCATTTTCACCTCTATCTCAAAAAACACTAAAGTTTATAGGAAACAATCTCTAGTTGGCAATGATCATCATTGGCTACTCAAACTTTCACCGATTACCTAACCATCATCAGTCATACCCAACCATCACTGGTCACCCTGACTGTCGATGGTCACTACTAAGGAAAATAACATATTGCTATTTTTTCCCCTTTTACCAAATCAAATCCTTGTTTCTATACTTGATCTACCTATAGACCTTACCCAAATCCTCTAAACCTAACCTTGGTGTATTTATGCATGGTGTTGACCTACCATTACAATATTTTCTATCGAACATGTATGTCATTTATTTATTTGTATACATATTTATGTTTGTATCAATTTATTATCTTCCAATTTTATTTTTAGAACATTTCTATCATTAGCTAAGTGTATTCATAGCCATCCAAGGGAACTTTCACTTCATGGATCTAGCATTTCTAGGAATTCCACCCTTCATACATGTCTAACAAATGAGTTTGTTTAGTGCAATATTATTGTAGGTAGTTCTTCCTAACCAAAAAGGAGTTCTTACTTCATCTGGTCATCTACACATGTATTTTATTAGGTACACACATTAATACTCACTTTTTTTAATCTACTTTCAAAACTAGGAAATAAAGGAAATAAATTGAAACATTTTTGCACGCCGGATAGGACCCTAGTTCCCTTTATCCCTTAATTATTTGCTCATTGAATGAAATCATTTTTTTTGGGATTAAATATTAACCATTTACATTCATTGATTTCTTGATGATTTTAGTTCACCTAGTAACTTAGGAGGCATAGTAATCTTATTATAGCATTCACACTTGTTATCACACACAAGACCAAATCACAAAATAATTTACACATAAAAAAAATACTTGAGACAGGGACCAACCATGATTTCATCACTTAGAGGTAACCTTACCCCATCCCAACTATCCCACTTGTATTTCACCACCAAGGAGAGAACCAACTTATCTCTCTTATTTAGTATAAACTCTAGACTTAGTATATCTTGGCTAAGCACCCGATACCCTTATCTCTACAAGATTATGAAGTGAGGGGGTAGGCCCCAACACCAAGCCACATACTGAAGTTCAACATAGATTTTCTTTCTGAGTGCCTAAACAACTTGAAACCATCCATAGACTTCCTCTTTAGTACCCATTTTGCAAGCCAACCTCCCTTATCACACTCTTTGAGGCATAATCCAAAAGTGATTTAAAAGTAATCCTAAGGTTAAAAGGTACTTCTTAGTGTATGTATTGATTGATTTGAAATTATTTTGGGTTTTCTCTTTATTTGAGGTGTGAGTATCACAATAACATTCCAATTTTCTCATATGGTTTTAATTAGACAACAAGTGATAAATCAAGACAAACAACCACCACCTTCTTCTTCATCAATGGATTATACCCTATATGTTGATAAATTTCCTCATGCTTCACCTCACCATTCTTCTCCACCAACTTGTCCTTCTAAAATCCCAACCATATCTAAATGAGATCCACACTTTTATTCCTTTTTGAATAATAATTTGGTTGTTTTATAGCATTACCTCAATACCTTGCCTCATTATACCCCCTACTTAGGTTCTTTCTTTTGATCATTCTCTTGGCATGCCATCCCACTTCATGGTAGGTACCACTTCAAACCAACCATTGACTAAGGCCTCTTCCAACATCTCATCCACCCAAACTCAAACCAAACTTCCCCCTCCTAACCAAACACCTCTTGTCACACCCCATGTGGGTTCAACCTTACCATTAGTCACCTATGCCTCATCTACTATGTCATTATCTTCTACTCTAGCTCCTATCTTCCCTTCGATTGTAATCAATCCCTTGACCATAGTCCCAATTTAAAACCTAGTGCTCTCCATACTTCAAAACCTTTTCTCAATCATCACTTAGGTAACTACCCAACCTCAACCTTCCTAACTTCCTCCTACCTTAGCCATACCAACCACATCCTTTCCTTAATAAGTGCTTATGACAACTTACCAGTATGTCCCTAACCCATAAGGGTACATACCACCCTCCACCTAACCTTTCATACCAAGCAGTTCTTATGTACCACCATCCCAACAACTTGGCATCACTTATCAGTATGTGGTTTCTTTGATACCATATGTTGCCTATTTATACATTACTACAAGCTAACCCCAGCAAAATGTACCTCCTAATTATATGTCTTCTCAACCCTAGATTGATATAATCAAAATGGTCATGGATAAAATGACTAGTTTAGAGTCATCCATCTCTGCCTCAAACAATCTTTTGTCTTACGACCAAATTTATAACGAGCCTATCCACCCCACCATGCCCATCCATGCTTATTATTCTCAATGAGAATCACCCAAATTTTATAAATTCTAAAGTAAAGAGATCCTTATCAGCACTTAAGATCTTTTCATCATGATTGCTACTTAATCGCTTATGATGATGCTCTGCTCCTTTGAACCTTTACCATGTCATTATCTAGTGTTGCCCTTAATTGGTATAGTGACCTTCCCACTCATTATATATTTTCTTTCTATCAATTGGCATAAACCTTTTTATAACACTTTTTAGTATACATATCTAAAAATGTATCCATTATCAACCTATATTCCATCAAACAATTTGAGGATAAATCCATTATTGATTTCATTGCCAGATGGAGGGGCCTCATTAATTAACTCACTTTCCCATTAACCCAACCCAAATTAATAAAATTATTCTCTTGGGGGTGTGCTAAACACATTACTCCAACTCTCCAAATCCAAACCTTTAGGACCTTTGATGAATCATTCACTATGGCCCACAAATTAGAAAATTGTGTTATCAATGAAGAGAAGTTGAAGCTTTGAAATAAAAATTCTAGTTTCAAATCCATTGAGTCATCCTCTTGCAAAACCAAAAACCCAACCAGTGTTAAATTAAAAGCATCACCACACTTGGTTTTTCTCAAAACCTTACCTCCTCCAACCATAAACCAAACACCTCAAACCAAAAATACTTCCAATTACCAAAACTATACCCAAAATTAGGCTCCTTCAAAACCATTTACCCTGATTGGGGAATCTTATGCATCAGTGTTAGAAAAATTACTTAAATCTAATCTAATCGAACTTCCACCCATCAATCCACCTCAATAATTTGATACTTTTGATCCCCTTCCTTAGTGTTACGATGATAATGATCATTATGACTATCATCAAGTTCTTGGACATGATACCGATAGATGTAATACCTTTAAGAACATTGTCCAAGATCTAATTGATAAAAGGGAGCTTATGTTTGATAAGTCAAATTCTCCTTCTAACCAATCTCTTGATATTTTAAAAAAACCATTCCCAAATCATCCACCTTCAACCCAACACCAAGAAATCTAACCTGAATCCTCAAACTCACATGAGGCACATGTAATTAATGTCATCAGTAATATAACCACTACTGAAGAAGTCATCACCTCTATCACCTAAATAGAGGAAAACAACCCACCACCTATATCTTTAGATGCTTAAGAAGTATCTATCCCTTCCACTTCATTTGATGAAACCATAGTTCCATCTACCCCTCCTATAATGGAAATACCCAAGGAGATAACCACTCCTCCAGAAAAAATAGAAGAACCATCAACTTCTTTGAAAAACCAAACTAAGGAAGAAACTATACCAACCCTTCCTCTTGAAACCATTACCCTTATTTTACTAATTACAAAATTATTTTTACTTCCCTTGGAAACCATTTCCCAAGAGACAATACCCCTACCTACCCAATCATTACCTTTGGAACCTTCCACCAAAGTTAGCAACACTAAAACCGCTCATTATTTTTTCCCAAAAGAATTGATCTTTGAAACTAATGATCAAAGAACAAAACCCATTTATAAACCTTTTTCTTTACTAGTTCAAAGCTTGGAATTCACCTCCCAACCTAACTTTGATAGAGCCACCTTTTGGCATCAAATTAGACTCTTGTATCAAAATAAAAGTGAACTTTTTACTTCACTAGAGTCCACTCTCGAGCCTATTGTTACAACTCCACTAAATACCCGTCCTAAAGTCACCATGGAACCATCTTAATTACCCCTAGCTAAAATTGTCAAATCACCCTATGCTTTTTTTATCAAGCTAATCAAGAACTTGACAATCCTTCTCACGCCCAATCCTGTTCACCCTCCTTTGAGATTGGATTTAACCATATCAACCTAACCTAGACCTAATCCAATTAAGCCCATTAAGAAGGAAGGATTGCCTATACCACAACCTTGAGGAAGGACCATAATGACTCTTTCACCTTTAATTTCTATTTTAGGACTACATGCTTCCACCATTCCCATTACTTACTCTTCCTCTAAGAAACCATCTCCCCTTTCTCCACCTATAACAAGCCCGTCTCCTAGTTCATCATCATTCCTTACCAATATTTTTGCATCCACTTTCCCATCTATTAATTCCTCATTATCTAGATCCCAAATTCCTACACCAATTATAACTAATCCAATTCTTTCTAAACTACCAACCAAGCTTAATCCACCAAGCATACCTCCTATCAAGAAGTCTTTGCACAATAAGGTTCCTACACCAAAAATCCAAACTCCACCACCTCTAAAATATTTATCATAATCCTATACAAATATTTTAGAAAGGATCCTACAAGATTTACCCATTAGCTTACCACCAATCAAGACTTTTGACCCCATTTGTCAAAAGCTAACTTGGTTCAATGACAATCTAATTTGTCTTTACCATAGGACCTTTGGGCATGATATAGAGAATTGTCAAGATATCCAAACTATCATTCATGGCCTTTTAGAGGAGGATGATATATTATATGAACGTTATTTAATCCCCTTGCCCTTTTTACCACCTATCCAATCTACCTACCAATCATCTACTTCTCTACTTCCACTAAGGAGTGAAACAAAAGAACTGAAGTAAGCAACCGGTCCCCTTATCCATAATATTCATATGGTGACTTAGTCTTGAGTCCAAGAAAAGGATAAGGGTAAATCATTCTAATAGAATGAAAAGGGAAAAGCCAAGGCCACCATTCCATGTTCTTACCCTTCAACTCCCAAACCAACCAACCAAACCCAAATAACTACACCTTCACCCTCACCCTCATAACCATCCAAGCCTGAAGTCTCCATTTTGGGATCCCCTTCATCTTCCAATGCATATCCATTTATCCAATGCCTGGTGTTAAAATAACTTCACCAAATTCTAGTTAAAATGAGTCTTTATGACTTAATTAGCACCACACCTCAACATCATCAAGCTTTAATCAAAGCACTACATTTTATAGAGGTTCAACCAGATGATCCCCAACCTATTGCATCTTTGATCAGAGCTATCCAACACACTACCATGGTCACCTTTCAAGAGTCTAAAATTACACCATATCATATCAAAGACCTTGAGCCCCCTCTTTTTATCACAACATCCATCAATCATATGCATGCCAAAAGAGTTATGATTGATGGGGGAAGGAGTATCAATATCATCTCCTATGCCTATGATCAACTCCAACTACCTAAAAACATCATGTCAAAAAGCTTGGTAGTCCTTCAGTCATTTAATGATACCTTGGCCATCACTCTAGGAATAGTTATTCTCCACATCCATTTGGGGTCTTGAATTATTCCTGAACTATTTTATGTTATAGAGGGAGAATTTAAATTAATGAGTTACTCAGTCACCCTTGGATCCATGCCATGGGATGCATCCTTTCTACCCTTCACTGATGTGTCAAATTTGAATATGAAGGATAATTCATTATAGTCAAAGCTAATCCAAGTCCCTTTACTTGTAATATGACATATCAGCCAAATGATTTTCTTATTCCACCTTCATCCTCTTCACAACTAACCTATAGCCAAGCCATCATGTCAACCCAACCCACCAACACTTATATCTTCAAAAATGATGAAGCATCTACTAGTTTAACTATTCCTTCATCACAAACCCTGGTCAAACACCCCTTTTAATCAATGTTTCAGTGTCTTACACTAGGGGAATATCAACTTTTAGCCTTAGATGCTTTCCATTCTCTACATGAATTTGGGAACCTTCAAAATGATCCATCATATGACCCCAATATTGGTATCCTCATACCCTTTGGCCTTCCCAATAATAGAACATATTTTATCGATGGGGGACTTGATAAACCACTTCTTGTTCTTACCACCATGCCTTATATCTAGCCATTGACTTCTAACTTTTATTATATTAGAAACCCAACCTTTTACTAAACATACCTTCATTAGTGTGCTTGGAAAGGGTTTAGTTTTAGTCTCTATGAACAAGGACCCCATGAAATTCTCATTGTCAAAATCTAAAAACCTTGTGAGTTATTTAGATTAGGGTATTTTCCTTTAAAAGAGCCCATATCACCAAAATCAATCCCACCTCTCCTATTTAGAGAACCTCCAACCTCACCAATCGCACCTCTCCCATTTGGAGAACCTCCAACTTCACCTCTCCCATTCAAGGAACTTCTACCCTTATCAACCTCACTTTTTCAATTTGAAGAACCTCTACCCTCACCAAATCTATTTGAAGACACTGACATCATCCCACCTAGTTTTTTTTGGATCAACACCATTAGTTTAGGTCCCCTAAATTATCAATAGGAAGGCCAAACCAAAACCATTCCTCTTATCCACCCTAAAATGATTACACATAACTCACCCATAATTAACACTATCCTATATCAAGATGACAATTCTATTCTTACCTGTCTAGGTGTGGGGGACTCTTCTAAATGAATCAACCACAAAAGTTAATTTGGGCACTCAAGAGAACCCTCATATTATCAATAGTGGCCAATCATTAACCCTCAAGGAACAATAAAACTATCAATCTTTTCTCCATGACCATAACATAGTATTTACTTGGTCTTATCAAGATATGCATGTATTGACCCATCCATCACTCGTCATAATATCGTTACCCATCTTGAAGTTAAGCCCATTTAGTAAAAGCTTCATTGTATGCACCCTTGTATATGTCTTTTCATCAAAGAAGAAATTTGATGCCTTCTATCTATTAATTTCATTTAACCCAGTGACTATCCATAATGGGTCTCCAATATCATTCCTATTAACAAACCCACTAGGGGACTCCACCTTTGTGTGTATTTTCATGATCTTAAACTTGCATTCCCCAAGTATGACTTTCCCCTACATAACATAGACCAAATTGTCAATCTCACTACTGGCCATGGAATGATATCCCTTATGGATGGATTTCTAGGATACAACCAAATCCTAAAGAATATGAGACTCACTTATCAATGGGCCATGACTTACATTTTTGATGACCTCATCCACAAAATAGTTGAGGATTATGTTAATGATCTGCTCAATAAATCCAAACACCACCAAGATTACCTCATTGTTCTCACTATCATCTTCAAAATACTTATCCATTATCATGTCAGGCTCAACCCAAAGAAATGTATCTTTGGGGTCTTATTAGTAAAACTTTTGGGCTTTATTTTTTGCCTTTGTGGAATAGAAATAAACCTTGAAAAATTTTGATCCATTCTAAAAATAGCTTCCCCTGCTAACCTAGAATAACTTTGTAACCTACAAGGCAAACTTCAATCAATCCACCACTTTATCTCCCAGTTATCCAATCATTGTCAACCTTTTCACCACCTCTTTAAAAAAGACACCTCCTTTAAATGGACCAAATAATGTCAATATGCCTTTGATGTAATCAAGGAATATTTTCTCTCTCCACTAGTCCTTATTCCTCTAAAAGAGGACCAAACTTTTTATCTATACATATCTACCACTAATCATTCCCTAAGGGCCATGCTCACTCATTGTGATGACCAAAATAAAGAGCAAGCCATTTATTACATTAGTTGTACTCTTATTGCCTATTAAAATTGATATACCCATCTAAAAAAAACATTGTCTTGCCTTAGTTTTTATTGCCTCTAAACTTCATCACTATCTTCTTAACAACAAAACTTATGTCATTACTAACATTGATCCCCTCAAGTATATGCACTCTAGGCCATATCACAACCAATGTATGGCCAAGTGGCTCATGTTATTATCAAATTTTGATCTTGAGTTTATTTCATAAAAGTCTATTAAGGGGTAGGTGATTGTAGACCAACTAGCTAAAGATCTACTCCCTAATAATCAAACTCCCCCTCTTACCTTTCTAGATGAGTCTATAGCTACCCTTTCTTTGGAATAACCCACTTACCAAATGACTATGTATTTTGATGGCTCTAAATGTCAAAATAGTGGGGGTGCCAGCATAATCCTTATTCCTCTTAATGGGGAACCTCTTCCCCTATCTGTCAAACTTGATTTTGAATGCACCAATAATATAGCTAAATATGAGACCTTGGTCATAGGTCTCCAAATTGCTCTAGCTTTGGGAATCAAAACCATTAGCATCTTTGGAGACTCTCAACTCATCATTAACTAAGTCATAGGAGCCTATCAATGTAAAAATGATGTTCTTCTAAAATATGAATAGCTTGTTGATAAACTGTTAGCATCATTTGACCATTATATAATCCAATTAGTCCCTCATTCTACCAACAAATTTGCAGACACAATGGCTTCCCTTACATCTCAAATTCCATCTCAACCTATTGATTCTAAACTATTTGTCACCATCCATCATTTTGTCACACCATCCTACCTCAGTCCTAATCTTCCTACCATTTACCAAATAGAAACATCATCTTCTAACATTTGGTACAATCAAATCTTTAATTATCTTAACATTGAGATCTTCCCTTTAGATCTTTCTATAAATGCTCATATATATTTCATTAAAAGCACCTCTCATTACTTAATATTAGGGGGTATTCTTTATAAACAAGGTTTTAATGGTCTCCTCCTTTATTACCTTCATAACAATGATGCTTCTCACTCTATCAAAGAAACACATGATGGCATATATTGGGGGAACTTCAATGGTCTAGCCATTTTTAAATGTATCCTTCACTTAGGTTACTATTGGTCCACACTCAATCAGGATTGTTGTGACTATGTCAAGAAATTTGTCAAATGTCAACAACATGCTAACCTTCATCATGCACCCTCTCATGGTCTTTAAGTATTAATTAACTATTAGCCTTTTTCATAATGGGGTCTTGATCTTATCAAAGAAATCAATCTACATTCCTCATAGTGACATCAATATATCATCACCTCTATGGAAAATTTCATAAAATAGGTAGAAGCCACCCACTAATCTCAATCAAAGCTAAAAAAATCATTGATTTTATCAACCACCACATCATTTGTCATTTTGATGTTCCTCCAAAAATCATCACTGATAATGGTAAATCCTTTAAAAACAAAAAGGTATAAGGACTTTGTGACACTTTTGGTATCAACTTAAGCTTCTCCTCACCTTATCATCCACAAGCCAATGGACAGGTTGAAGCTTCCAACAAAACCTTCATCAAAATTCTCACTAAGGTAATTAGGGCTTCAGGCAAGGATTAACACCTCTATATCCCATTTGCTTTATGGGCTTACCACACTAGTATCCAAACTATTACGAGTGCTACACCTTTTTCTCTTATCTTTGGAGTTGAGGTGGTCTTACCTCTTGAAGTCCAAATTCCATCTCTCTGTATATCCTTACATGAGATTCTTTCTGAAAGTGACTATCATCAAGAACATTTAACACATTTAAAACTTCTTGATGAACATCACCTTACTACCCTTAATAACCTTCACATTTTTCAAGAGCATATCAAATGAGTGTATAAAAAACACCTAAAAACATGAGAATTCAACATCGAAGATCTCATCCTCAAGGAAAACCAACATGTCACTAATATGGAAAAGATGAAGAAAGGCAAGTTTGCTTTTAAATAGTTAGGACTCTATATTATAACCCATAAGTATGAATTAGGTGCTTATCACTTTTCCTCTCTCAAAGGTAGGCCAAAACCTAAACCTATCAATGCCTCACATTTATGTCTCTTTCATTGTTAAAACAAGGTTCAAATGCACTTTCATGTCTCACTTAAGCTCATCCCTTGGTTCATTAACCTTATTTTCTATCTCTTTTGAGATCAATTGATTATATAGAGCCATGTGATTCATCAATTATAGTAATAACCTAATCCTAAATATGGGTACCCTAGCTCTACCCATAGCATGGTTGTCATGGATACTTTTCATCTTTTTCATAGATGAAATCCCATGGTTAGTTGTTTCTTAAAACCCCTTTCTCTAACCTTCCATGTCTAGGTCCTACTTTTACATGGGTAGACCTTTTATACCTAAATAGACTTTTCCATGCCTAATTTTAGTCTAAAATATATCCATACTTTAAAAATAAATAGAATATTTTTCCCTTGGAGGAAAATTCCACATCAAATCAAAAATTTCTTAAAGTAGACTGCTCCCTTGAAGGATAACTATGCAAAAATAAAATCTTAGACCACTCCCTCAAAGGATGGATAAAAACAATATTTAATAAAATCTTCCTGCATTTATTAGTTTTGATAATTTATAATGCAAAAGTGATAAATCAAAATCCAAAATTAGTAGGTCGTAATCAGCTCTAAGGGTGAAAGAATGTAGACT